>WBZZ01003715.1:62500-109520 GCA_019918135.1 Paulinella micropora | reverse complement strand
AGGTGTCTCGTACCCTCTAGCCAATCAGTATCTGTGTGCTCACAAGGAGACATCAGATACAAACTCTCTGTCGTTCTTGCTGTTCTCACACAGAGACCAGAAGAAGGAGGTGGACAGAAGAGTGAAGGAACACACACAAAACACAAACAAGCATAGGGACAGGAGCACAACACTCTACCCTTCTAGTTTGTGCATTTATCTGCATTATCTCACACATACGTCAGAGTATTTTTGCAAATCTCTGATCGTTTTCTAAAGGTAGGTCTGAGAACCTATCCGACCGACTGTCGACTTCTCAAGGAGAGCTTTTCTAGCTTCTCTATTACTATCTGTGTGTAGGTCCAAGTGCCTCATACTAGATACAATATAGAAAAGAAGGAGGAGAAAGTAATCTGAGTAAGGAGAACAAGAAATCGGAGAAAGTCTCAAAGACTATTTTTCTCAAACAAAAACAAACATACAAACAGTGTTTCATAGAGGACAGGGAATCTTATCCTACCCTCTCTATTAGTTTCTCTCTTCACTAGTCAATCGACTGAAGGAGGAACAGAACACAAACGAACAAAAACCAAACATAGGAGCTGACACTGTCCTCCTGTTGATCACTACTACGACATCATGTCGACAGAGACCGCCGAAGTGAGTGAATTCTCGGAGGCAGATCAAAGAAGAGAAGAAGAAGAAGAAGCAGGAGGAGGAGGAGGAAGAGGATTGAATGAAGGAGGAGGAGGAGAGGAGGAGGAGATGAAGGAGTAGGAGGAGGAGTAGAAGAGGGCTGGGATGATGAAGGAAGATATGGAGGAGACGAAGATGAAGGAGGATTTGAACAAGAAGAGACGGGAGGAGGAGGAGCATATGGTAATCCCTTACCACCTGCCTACACGGGAGGAGGAGGACGAAAAATGATCGACTTGATTCATAGTGATGGAGAGGAGATCACAGTGGAGGAACAACAGTGGGTGCAAGACCACTATGACCTCACTAAAAAAGAGTTTGATAACAAGATGGGGGTAGAGAAGGATACCTATGTGTGGATCCCTCAGGATCAAAGAAGAGAGAAAAGTCGTGCTAAAAAGGATGTCTATATCCTATTATCAAACACAGCACAGCTCCTCGGCAAACTGGTCTCTGATCCAGAAAGAGAGAAAGAAGATACAGCATATCAAGTTTGGGGACACACACACCCACCTTGAATTACTCGATGCTATCTTTGGGGTGTACACTCAAACCCTGATTTGGGAACGTTCATACGGCCCACGATGTGAGGGTTACCTCCAGTACACAAACCCAAGAGCAACGGCCAGATTCCTCGCGACTGGTCAGGAGGCAGTCGATGTAACAAAAATGAAGACCAATCTGGGTTCGAAAAACTCGAGTGGCATATTTCATTTTTTTACAATGGAAATAAAGGCCTTGGAGGAGGGAAGGCAGAGATGGAAAAAAGCATTAAGGCAGCAGGAGAAACTCATCCTGTGATTGATGAGTTAGAGAAGACCGACAGAGTTCTGACCAAGATCAGACTGTTGATGGGTGCGTTACTGCACAAGGAGGCATGGAAGAGATGGATTCCTACCAAGGATCACTCTGTCCTTAAATCACTTAGTAACGCACCACCGGTCGCCAACAAAGCAGGTGTTGACCAATATGTGGAGAAATATAATTTTCTCAGATCTGCTTCTGAATTGGTGGCCTTTATCACTCATGCTCAAAAGCTGGTGATATCTGAGAAGAAGAAGGCGAAAGAGAATGAGGAGTTCGAGAAGACGATGAGACTGGAAAGAATGAAAGCAAAAGTGAGTGGTGCAAAGACACACCCTCCGACATATTTGACCCCACCAGCTCCTGCCCCACCAGCCCCTGCACCCCGGGCTCAACTACGGTGGTGGTCACAAACACGGAGAAGAAGGACAGACAGAACATCATAAATGCCTTCAAGGGGAAGAAAGGAGGAGTGGCAAGTCTCATGCTATATGCCAAGACGAGCTCAGACAAAGACTCTGATGCTTCGCTTTTGAGCAAGCTCAAAGAGATCAATGCCTGCATGAAGGCTTTTCCTTGCGACGAAACGCAGGAATACGAGGCCCTTGTTACTGTTTTTGACCAATCTCTAGTCTCGGAGGGATTTGATCTGACACAGTACAAGTTTTTGAGAAAGAAGGAGGAGATTAAGAAAAACAATGCAACAGGCCTAGACGCTCAGTGTGAACTGGCGGTGGCCACACTCATTTCATATTTTCAATCTCATGGATACCAGCATCTCTGCACTGGTACTCTCATAGGATTTGAAATCTTTGAGACAGTGGCGATGAGTTTGAGGAGTGCTGTTGGCTTGGCGGCGACCCTTACGGAGGTAGTTTCCTCCTATGGGCTATTCTATGGCCGCAAGTCGATCATCCTCTATTTCTTTTCGGCGTTACACACAGTTAACCCGAGTAAGCTTACTCAGCTCATACAACAATGCTCGACGTTTAGCTCAGTGAAGTCCAAGAACTTCCTCGAGACACACGTGTTCGAAAATACGGTTCAAAGCGTTGCTCCGTCAGCACTGTTTCAAGAAGTGATGAGTGCATGCTCAAACATGGACTCGCTCACGGAGGCACATACGGCACAGGCAGGCGGTGTACCTGTTGGCGCACAAGCCACGTACACAAACAGAGTTGCCGGTTGGAAGAGACAGAGAGAGCCAGACCTGAAGACCGCATGTTGGAGGTGGTTCGCGGGCTTGCAGTGTAAGGCACAGATGGAGAACAGAGACTGCTCTTTCAATCATGATAGGCAGAACCCAACAGCAAGGGCAAATTTTCTGAGCAGGACGGAAGGCAAGGAACCGGGCCTTTTCAATATGCTTCAGATTGCCGCTGTGAACGAAGGTTGGTATGCCAATATGTGTGATGATGAGGAGTTACGAGAGGCAATCATTACCTACATGAAGAGGATGAAGGAGAAGAAGGAGGAAAGGGAGAGACAAAAGAACTTAAAGGCCTCTCAAAGAGGACGAGAAGGAGGAGCAGGAGCAGGAGGACGAGGAGGAGGAGGAGGAGGACGAGGAGGAGGAGGAACATGGAGAGGAGCCTCGAGGTGGCAGGGAACCCCTCAGAGAGGAAGAGGAGGAGGTCGGGGATATACCCCTTATGGAGGGAGAGCTGTTCGAGCTCCAGCCCCCCCACCCAGAGGAGGAGGAGGCTCGTGGGCAAGCTCCAACCCAAATTTCGGTCGAGCTCAGGCCTACAACACTGCCTCGGAGACCGATACGTCATCCTACCCGGACACTACTCAAGGTAATCGTTTCGAGGTGGTGGAATGACTGGAGGGGGAAGAAGAGAGGAAGGAGAAGACTGTGAAGTTTAACCCTAAAGTCACAGTGCTTTCTAATGCTGTTGTGCAGACTGGGCCAACGCTTCCTCTATGTGAATACAAAGATGTGGGTACACAGAGACTGCAGCCCCAAGGTAGTCTCATACCCGTTCATACAGCACGGTTACCAATGATAACTGATGCAAATAGGAAGGCGAGACTTGCGATGGAGGCGAGGAGGCCAATGGCAGACGTATCGCCTCGGCCAAGCAAACAACCACGAACAGACTCAATGTCTACGGTCGCGGCGGGTGGCGAGCAAAAAGACAATGTGTGTACTCAAGTACCACAAGACAATGTCGCTCAAATAGTAAACGCACCAGTACCGCAGAATAATAAAAATGTTAATGAGGTGAAGCAGGAGGAGAAGAAGGAGGAGTTGAAAAACTTAGAGACAAGACTCCAAAATTTGGAACGTAAAGTTCTTGTTCTCGCAGCCAATATACACAGGCCCGATGCTCTGTGTTATACGGAACTTTATTGTGAAACATTGAAGACAATATTAAAAGTTGGTAATGATACGATGGCGAATATTAATATTGTCGGCAGGAAGTAATCGATACCGGACTGGGTGACGGAAATATGAAAAAGTCAACGGGCACTCTCAAGGAGTGAGTAGCCGGACGGATATCACGGGAATCATCACACTGACCTTTAAATTGAAATCCGCACGAGTATACCGTATGGACCTCTATGTCGTCCCCGGTTACCACGGGTCAATATTACTATCGTATGACCAATTGGCTACGATGGGGGCTGTGATTGATTGCGCCGCACGGCGAGTGATATATGGAGTAAAAAGAGGAGAAGAGAACGATATTGATCCCTTCAACGCTACTGACTCTTATGAGGCTTATGAGCTGAGTCTAGCGACGGATCACAAAAAGATGGCCATCGCACATGAGGCACTTGAGGTGTACGTTCACCCCCATGTCGTAAGACCGGATGAGCTGTCCTGGACCGACAATTGGGAATCCCAAGTGTGCACTGTCACAGTTCCGACATGCCATTGGGACAAAAAGTCTATTGATGACTTAATCGAGAAGCGAAAGGAGGAGATTATATGTGTCGCACAAAGAAGCCCGTCGTTGGCGAGATTCGCGGAAGGAGTAGGAACAGATGTCCATATTACTAACGGATACTGTTTCCATGCGAAAGTAGGAGAAGAAAAAAGGGAGGCGTTTGTACCAAGGAGAACGGGGCGAATCCCGGATACTCCACCAGAAACTATTAAAAGTTGTATTACTGATTTCTGGGGTGACGAGCCCACGTGGCCGCGTTCACTAACTGAAGTGAAGAAATGCTTACGGACTTTATTCGAAAATAATAAGCCGTATACTATTATCCTGCCATATAATGAGAAGGCGATATGGGCGCAGGAAATAAGGGACCGGCTTATTGATCATCCTATACCGGTACCCTCTCGCAAGCAACAGCTAGTGGTGGCTTGTCGTATGGGAACTCGTGAGCAGAGCAGTGCATACAAGCGGAAGCTCAGAGACCTCGACAAGTTGAAATTGATACCGCAAGCATTCACATGCTTTGATGGTTTTTACACCCGTAAAGCTCCTTTGCAATACGCGAGACTCATTGACATGCTGGTGGAGCTCGGTAAAGATGATGAGCCGGACACGGTCACGTATGAAAAGACGGGCCTAGATGATGTCTCGGAAGAGGACTTAGGCTTGGAGGAGGACAGAGAACCCCTCAAGCAACATAAGAAGATGTCTGATGAAGATTTTCAAGCGGCGACGCGGAAAATATTGGAAGAAGGAGTAGGCACGGAGAAGGAGAAGGAGCTTTTAAAAGCCAAATTAGAGGCGAACAAGGAAATATTTTGACCCTCCACATGCAGGTGGTGTCAAGCCTGAAGATTTCACTGCGGTTATTTACAAAATACCGGGTGCGGAGCCGTCACCGGCACCACGAAGGGCGAATTTGAGTATACATGAGGCGAAGATAGCGGAGGAGCTAGCAAGACAGCTGCTCAATGAGGACTTTATTGAGAGATCAACATCCTCAATAGTCTCACAACCGAGAATAGTGCCGAAGCCAGGAGGAGAATGGCGCCTGACAGTTAACTATGCTCGTGTTAACAAGGTGCTGGAGGAGGAGAGAAATCCTCTCCCGACATTAGAAGAAGGAAGGAGAGTACTGCGGAATGCGAAATTCTATTCGGTCATTGACCTTAAGAATGGCTTCTGGCAGATACCACTGAAGGAAAAGTCCAGATGGCTGACGGCGTTTGTGGTGGGTATGGAAATATATCAATGGAAAGTGCTTCCGATGGGCCTCAAGCAAGCCCCAGGACTTTTCCAGAAGGCGATGCAGAAGATGTTGAGCAGTCAGTACGATAATTTGTCTGACGGTGGCTTTATGAGAAGGCGGGGACAGAAGGCGGGAGAATATGCATCTTGCTATATCGATGACATTATCGTATACTCTAACACAATAGAGGAGCATATCGATCATTTGTCCGATATATTCAGGCGCATCGGAGCTTTTGGCCTGAAGTGCAATCTAAAGAAGTGTCAACTTGCCAAGACGAGTGCGACATACTTAGGGTATGAGATCTCCCATAATCGAGTCTCGATATCCAAAGAGAAGAGGGAGGAGATTATGAATCGACCGATACCAAAGAACCGCACTGAATTGCACTCATTCCTTGCGATGGCGCAATACTATAGCCAGTTTATACCCGATTGGGGTGCAACACGGGCTAAGTTGGAGAAAATGATAGATTTTGGAGACTTTGAGAAGTGGGGCGAAGAGGCTTTGCAAGCGTTTCATGCGCTCAAAGATCTTATTTATAAAGACCCGAAAGACGGAGGACTGGTGTTAACGATGCCCGACTTTACGAAACAATTCGTAGTCGATACAGACGCATCTAAGTTTGCGATTGGGGCTGTATTACAACAAGAAGATGAGGAGAAGAAATTACCTCCAATCATGTTTATTAGTAGGAAGTTGTGTGCGGCGGAGAGAAACTATTGCACAAGGCAAAGAGAGGCGTTAGCGGTGGTGTGGGCCCTCAAGAGGCTCAGAGAGTATTTGTGGGGAGGACCTCAATTTACTGTCAGAACTGATCATCATAACCTGTTATGGTTGATGAATCATGAACAGACTGGACGGCTGGCGCGGTGGCAAGCGTTCTTGTCTTGTTTCGATTTTACAATGGTCCATCTACCGGGAAAGCGAAATGTGGTCGCTGATAGCCTCTCTAGGCTAGAGTTTAAATCAGAAGTATCGGCGTTGGTGTCCACGGTGGAGATGGAAGACTTGTCCACTGACAAGGTGTATGAGGTCAGCCACATTGAGGCGATGGAGATGGCGAGTGGAGTCCGATATGACCGCACAGGTCTACGGTACAGTCCACAAGGCCCGGATCACGGGATATGTTGTGAGCTACATACCCAGGAGGACGCTGAGTGGTCCTATGAGGTATATGAGAATGCGAAGGGGAACATAAGAGAGGAAGAGGAGACGCAGGATGTTTATGCGGAGCCTCCTCAAGAGTGGAGAAGTGACCTAGACGATGACCCGGAAAGAATCGGGATACGGCTAGAAGATGGTACTATCCATATAGCCTCGCCTACCGCATGGAGGCAACAACAGGCTCAAGATCCGGAGTTTAAGGAACTCATACAGTTATATCAGAACCCGGATGAGCTGAAGATGACGAAAGCGATCAAAGATCAGATGAAGGAGATGGAATGGAGAGATGGTCTACTGTGGTACAAGGGCCTTCACGGTCGCTATGCGTCACAGCCGGACAAATGGACCCTTTGGGTACCGGAGAGTCTGAGACGATTTATATTTGTCGCAGCCCACAATTGCCCACCTTTGGCGCATCCGGGTCGACAACGAACTCACATGTTCGTAGCGAGGCGATTCTGGTGGAAGAAGATGAAGGAGGAGATAGATCAGGCGGTGGATGCATGCATCCCGTGCAAGATAAACAAAACACCACTGAAGGCAAATTTCGGCCTGATTGGCGAATTTCCTCTTCATGCGGGGATGTTTGAGTTTATACACATGGATCATGTGGGACCTTTCCCAGAATCGAAGGATGGTTACAAATACCTCCTCACTGCTATTGACAGAGCCACCAACTATGTGTGGATCATCCCTGTCAAAGACGTTACCTGCAAGACGACGGCCAAGGCGCTGATCGATAGGATCATCTCACAGATCGGAGTACCAAGAAAGATATGTTCTGATCGAGGCTCGGACTTTAATAACGAGGTCATCGACAAACTATCTAAGTATTACGGGATGAAATGGCAATATGTTACTGCCTATAACCCGCGAGCAAATGGGAAAATCGAGCGGGTACACAGACCCCTCAAAGCCTCACTAAAGATGTATTACACGAAGAAGGAGAATCAAAGAGCATGGGTCGAGGCAGCACCATCATTTGCGTTTGCAATGAACTGTCTACCCTCTACGGCGTTAGGAGGCTCGAAGAGCTCAATCTCGCCATATCAGCTAGTATATGGGCGTGAGCCTGATATCCCGACTTCGCTCCTTCACCCAAAAGACACTTGGGCGGATGCGGATGAGTTGTTTGGGATGAGACTTAATATGAAGATGGAGGCGGAACAAATAGTCAGGGCGCATAGAGAGGCGGAGCGTCGAAAGACTGATGCTGAAGGGGTGCGACAAGCGCACTTGGATCAGATCAAGTTCCAGGTCGGAGATATTGTACTGTTGTACCATCCTCAGGTCCCAAAAGGAGTCAGCTCTAAGCTGTTCACTCACTGGAAAGGACCTTATCAGATTATGGAACAGACGGGACCTCTGAACTACAAGATCAGGGGTAGAGGGAAGGTGCAAATTGTGAATGTAAGAAGGCTGATTAAGTATGATCCCTTCTTATTGGAAGATGAATCCGTTGAGGAGGCGTTAAAACGGATGAAAGATGATTTCAAAGAGGTGCCGCCCATCCACAAGGAGGCTGGCATAGACCAAGACGATGCTTATCGGGCACCGATAGCTGAGAGGGAGGAGAGTGAGGTGGACAGTAAGGAGAAGACTGACCGCATAAGCGCGGTGGGGACTCAGTCCAAGTCTCCGCGAGAGCATAGCGGAAAGAAGGAGAGGATCACAGAGGCGCAGCTAAGGAGAGCGCGGAATGATCTTATCAACGACCAACCGAGGAAGGCGATGAGGTCGATGGGATCAAAGGACGTCCACCAGGAGGAGGAGGGGACGGACACTGACCCAAACGCGGGCAACGTTGAGATTGTCCATGAGCGATGGAAGGAAGGCGATGCGATAGCAACCATCGCATGGGTGAAAGATGCTTTCTATCTGATGAGACCAGCGGAACAACATGTCGCTGATGACACTCTCTCAGACTTATAGTTGATGCGGGTCGTGGCGGTCCCACGACAGATGCGTGTCACACGGACACTCAAAATATCATCAGCCGCAAAAATAGTACAACCGATACTCCAGTTTTGGAGAAGTATGGACCCGGTTGAGGATCCAAAGGCAAGACATTATCTGCCAGTATATAAAGACGCAAAAAGTCTCGAGACATGGGATGATACGATTACTCCCAGAGACAAGGATTACACTGCGTGGACCATTCAGACACTGCCAAGAGGAGTGCTTGATATCCCTTTTGAATTATCGTTGGGCGGAATCCCTAATAAGATCTGGGACATTCTCGAACAGTCAAAGTTCGATCTGACTTTTGTTGGTGGTCCTCCACCAGGCAAAGAAATCCGCGCCAGACGACGAAGGCAGTGACAAAGAAATTATTTTTCTTTATGCGTCTCAACAAACCGGTTGATTGCCCACGGCGTATCATGATTTGATCATGCATCATCAGTTATCAATATGAATATTAAAAAGACTCAGTGATATAACTTGGCATTCGATCGCAACATACGAGTGCGAAAGGTCGATCGACGATGATACTAGACCGTATACGGGGATCACTAGTGTATTGAGCGATGGTGTTTCCGGGTATAACCCTTTCCAAGTCCTGGGATGATGTTCTCGAAAATGAAATGTTCTCTGAAACTTTCATTAAATTATTTTTTACGATAGATTATATACTGTCGTACCTGAGCACGGTCAATCTCTACTTGTGTCGGTATATCGCAGGGTCAGGTACATACACCTCGACTTCGGATATAGCTATTAGGACTGGCCCCCTAATACTATATCATAGGATATCCGCCTTATACAAGGGTATGTCATTAAAAAAGACAATGTACTTACGATCTCCCTGTGAATAATAATAATGATAATAATAGTAATAATAATAATGATAATGATAAGAAGAAGAAGGAGATCAAAGGGGGAATCGTACTACAGCACCACGTTGCTTGTATTTTTTTTATTAATAGTACGTTTGTTCTTGACATACTGCCGAGAAAAAAAAAAAAAAAAAAGAGAGATTGAGGGGAAGGAGTTCAAAAATCTACAAGAATGGCTGGAGAATCCGCTTTGACGTGCCGTATGAGGATATATTTATCGTCTTTTAGCGTCTATCCGTGGGTCGATGCGCTGTGTGGCATGACTCCATAGCGCATACTATTTGCAGAACGAAATCAGAAGGTGTATGACAAAAATGCTATTTCCGTCATAAAATCGGGAGGGGGTACTGTAGGCATCACCCCCCGGATAGCCGGTAAAAAGTACCTTTTCCTGGTGACAGGTGCACCAGCTTGTTTTTCAGTATTATTTGTCCGGATTGGACCTGATGCCATTTTATTCCTGGTCTGTTGCTGTTTTCCTTTTTGGCTTCACTGAGCTAATATAACGAGACATCATTCTCATCTTTTGAGGACTGTGTTTGGTTGTATTACCGACTTTTTACAAGCTAACGTTGGGGGCATTACAATGCACGCACAAATACATAAATCATCACATACACACATGCACACATGCATAAAGACATCCACCGCGGGGCTGCAAATATGATATGCCAGTCTGCCTTTTTGCTGGATGAAAGAACATGCATTTAGTTTGTGTGTAGCGCACGTGTGTGACAAAAATAGTGAGTAAAGAGGATGAATTTGAAAGTCCTGCACCCCACGATAGTCTAGAAGCGCGTCTGGCACTCCCCAGAAAGCTAACCGATGGAGCTGGAAAGGTACCAGTTGCATGGCCCAAGTACAGGCTTTGAAAACATGTCATGAGATGTGGTCTAGAGGGGTGTGGAAGACAATCACGTGTGATACTGGCCCAAGCGTCTACTGGCTAGAAATCTGGAGTGCAAGTTTGGGCTGCTTTCTGTGCTGAGGAGCTCTAACCGGCGCAAGGTACATGACAAGACACGTCTCCTGGGTCTCTTCTATCGATCTGACACGTTTGTGTGTGCGTGGTTGCACGGGGAAGGATGCAAGCTTGCACTGTCTATTCAACATGTGCAGAACTCAGCAGCAGAGAAGCGGTGCATCTCTACCAAGGTGTAGGGCCGTGTTGCAGACATCAATCTTAGGGCAAGCTATTGTGCTAGATCTGGGTAGTTGCATGGCATGCTGTGGGACGTGGGGAAATGCACGCAGACAGCGCAAGGAGAAAAGTGATCAGTCAGTCGCAAACAACAGACCAAGCAGGTTGTGATACAGCCTCGAAAAAAACACAGGCAAGTAGGAAATTGCATAGTCATGGCGTACAGACATCAAGAGGCACCTAGACTATCGTTCTGGCTCAAAGCATGCTGTGTCCCAGGTCGAACAGCAAACAAACACGACCACCAACCTCGCTGCCCTCCATTTCGAGCCTCTGATTTCCGGCAGAAAAGAATGCTGCGAGACGACTGAGTTTTGCCTAAGCCCTTGCACCAACAAACAGTCCCTTAGCAGAGCTTTCGATCCCACCAACAACCTCGAGCAAAGGTGCAGTATAGCTCACAGACGGTCTGTTCTTTCCTGCATCTACCCTTTTTTCCACAAGGGAAAAAATTTGGTCGATTTTTCGCGCCCTCGCCAAATGTCGCGCCTTTCCCATTTGTCAGCACTGGATGCCGAAATATTTCCCTTTTCTTGAACTTCAACTCAAAACCAACAAATTTTACCATAGACCTTGTTACTGCCATCGCTTCAATCATCTATCTGCTGGACACATCATGACATCAAGTAAGTAATAAATTGGTTAGGCATAGTGTGTCTGTTCAACCAAACTTCGCTTTTAACTGAAATATTTGCACTCTGCACTTTGTGGTAGTTTGCTTTCTCTTCACTTTTCTTTGGTAACATTTTCTCACAAATTCAAGAACATATACGCACAAACATATACACACAAACACATACACACTAAGACATACAGGTTGCACACAAAAATATGTGCTTAAACACATAGTTAAATACATGTACACACCAAAAAAATTGTAAATACAGTGTCACATACGTATGTTATGTTATGTTATGTTATGTTATGTTATGATATTATATGTTATGTTATGTTAATATGTTATGTCATTATTACTATTCACTATTATTATTATTATTATTATTATTATTATTATTATTATTATTATTATTATTATTATTATTATTATTATTATTATTATTATTATTATTATGGACACCGTGATAGCCCAGTGGTCAAGTTCTACCATCTGGGCCCTGTCGCCAGTTCGATTCCCGTCGGTGCCACCAGTATTTTCATTGAACATACCGGTCTATTTCTGGACCAGTATTTTCATTGAACATACCGGCCCGTCTGGAAGTGTTGGAACTGCCCTTGCGGGGGTGTCATTAGAGCTTATCGTCAATTCTTCGTACTCCCCTCACGGGTGAGACGATGGAGGCGCATGTGCAGAAATGCATCAGCCATTGACAGAGAAGCACTATTATTATTATTATTATTATTATTATTATTATTATTATTATTATTATTATTATTATTATTATTATTATTATTAGGGAGTACATAGGCCATCGGTCCTTTCCATGGGCTGATTGGTATAAAGCTCCTAGAGTAATGATCTATGCAGTCACTTCCTTTATTCCACCGATTGGTGTGGAGACTTTCCTTATGGAATGGAGGACTGGATGCACATGGCCTTTTGGCTCAGCAATTGGCAGGAGATACACTATTATTATTATTATTATTAATTATATTATTGTTATTATTATTATTATTATTATTAGTATTATTGTTATTACTGTTATTGTTATTATTGTTATTATATTATTATTACTATTATTATTATTATTATTATTATTATTATTGGACACCGTGATAGCCCAGTGGTCAAGTTCTACCATCTGGGCCCTGTCGCCAGTTCGATTCCCGTCGGTGCCACCAGTATTTTCATTGAACATACCGTTCCGTCTGGACCAGTATTTTCATTGAACATACCGGTCCGTCTGGAAGTGTTGGAACTGCCCTTGCGGGGTGTCATTACAGCCTATCGTCAATTCTTCGTACTCCCCTCACGGGTGAGACGATGGAGGCGCATGTGCAGAAATGCATCAGCCATTGACAGAGAAGCACTATTATTATTATTATCATTATTATTATTATTGCCCTGTCGCCAGTTCGATTCCCGTCGGTGCCACCAGTATTTTCATTGAACATACCGGTCTATTTCTGGACCAGTATTTTCATTGAACATACCGGCCCGTCTGGAAGTGTTGGAACTGCCCTTGCGGGGGTGTCATTAGAGCTTATCGTCAATTCTTCGTACTCCCCTCACGGGTGAGACGATGGGGGCGCATGTGCAGAAATGCATCAGCCATTGACAGAGAAGCACTATTATTATTATTATTATTATTATTATTATTATTATTTTGGACACCGTGATAGCCCAGTGGTCAAGTTCTACCATCTGGGCCCTGTCGCCAGTTCGATTCCCGTCGGTGCCACCAGTATTTTCATTGAACATACCGGTCTATTTCTGGACCAGTATTTTCATTGAACATACCGGCCCGTCTGGAAGTGTTGGAACTGCCCTTGCGGGGGTGTCATTAGAGCTTATCGTCAATTCTTCGTACTCCCCTCACGGGTGAGACGATGGAGGCGCATGTGCAGAAATGCATCAGCCATTGACAGAGAAGCACTATTATTATTATTATTATTATTATTGTTCTCTATTATTATTATTATTATTATTATTATTATTATCATTATTATTATTATTATTTTGGGGGGCACCAATACATGGTTGGGTGTCACCGCCACACGGCAGGGTTGGGGCCGTTGGCAGCTTGTTATGAGGGGTACATAATCAGTGCTCCACTGATTCATGAGACGGAAACTTTTACTGAGAGAAGCTCTCTCACCACGCTCACGGCTCTTGGCTCGGGGTGGCCTCTGGTATCACTCGGGGTGCGGGGGGTGGGGGTTATCTGAGGGAGGGGGTTGGGCTGTCATTGTCATTGTCATTGCGCTCAGTGGGTCACTGGACAGGTTGGTTAACTAAACTACTGTCGGTATGAGTGGGTATGAAGGCGACAGGCTCCACACATTTCCACAAGCCTTGAAATCACTCAACTGCCTCAGTAGCGACTGCCTGGACGCGGGGCTCCTGACTCACCCTCTCTCCCAGAACCCCTCGTGCTCACTTTGCGGATGCCATGGGGATGCTCTGGCGGAGGGTCGGGACGTGTTGGGTGCATGTGACCGGGCCTGTCACTTAGTGTTCTCGGTAGATGACTCTTTTGTAGCTTCTATCGGACGCAGGGTGGCTTGCCACGACACCTCAATGATGCATAGTACGTCACGTCTCTGGCCTGGTTACGGGGGCGGGTAACTGAGGCGGGTTCCTGAAGGCTGGTTACGGAAGCTATGTTATTGTTGTTGGGTTCCTGGCTGCAATGTTATTGTTGTTGGGTTCCTGGCTGCTATGTTATTGTTGTTGGGTTCCTGGCTGCTATGTTATTGTTGTTGGGTTTCTGGCTGCTATGTTATTGTTGTTGGGTTCCTGGCGGCGTACATGTTTATGCTTTTTTAAGGGTTGAGCTTTAAATAACCCCACTCTGGTCTTCTTTTATCGAGCTCACCACTCGGTGGATGGAGGCCTGGGGTAGACTTATACGATGTTTTTGATGCTAGGTTCCGTCTCCAGGGATTCGACTGGCATCGCTGCTTTGCCTCACCGCACTGCCACACCCACACATCCACGCTGGCACACTGTTTCTCCTCTTGCTCTTGTACCTATGTCGCACACAGCTATGAGCTCAAGCCGATGAGTGGTTGTGACGAGGTGCACCCAGCTGGATTGCGGGCGAGCCACGGCGGCCTCGCTCTCGCTCGCTCTCTCTCTCTCTCTCTCTCTCTCTCTCTCTCTCTCTTTTTTTTTTTTTTTTTTTTTTTTTTTTTTTTTTGTTGTTGCTTTGCTTTGCTTTGCTTTGGGCGAGGCCTAGCTTTCACATGGGCGGGCTGAGCCTATGAGGGGCGCACGATAAGCGTTCCATTGATTTATGAGACGGGTCCCAATTACTGAGAGTAACTCATGTGAGTTGCTCATCATACTCATGGCTCTTGGCTCGGGGTGGCCTCTGGAATCACAAGGGGTGGGCACTGGGGGAGGGGGTTGTGTTCAGAGGGTCACCGCGAAGGATGGTCAACCAAACTACTGTCGTTCGGAGTTTGTACGAAGGCGAGAGGCCCTACACCTTACCACAAGCCTTGAAACGACTAAATGACCAAAGTAACGACGGACCGGAGCGGGGCTCCTGGCTCACCCTCTCTCTCAGCACTCTTCGTGCTCATCCTGCGGATGCCATGGGGTTGCTCTGGCGGAGGGTTATGGGGTGGTGGGTACACGTGCACGGGCCTGTCACTCTGTGCTCTCGGTAGATGACTCACTTGCAGCGTTTATCGGACGCAGGGTGGTTTGCCACGACACCTACCTCGATGATGCACAGCGGGTCCTGCCTCGTGCCTGGTTACGGATGCAGGTGAGTGTTTGTGTGTATTCCTATACATACGTACACGTATGCTTTTTAAGGGTTGAGCTTTAAATAACCCCACCTGGGTCCTCATTTATCGAGTTTACAACTCGATCAATGCGGCACCGGGGTCCCATACCATTTATGTCAGGTTCTTATGCGAAGAGCGCGGCCGCTAGTGCTGACCCTATGGGTCAAGGCGGTAATCCTTCAGGTTTAGACGTTCCCCGTGGGAGTGCGCCTGCGGGTGGTGATGGCTACTCGGCCGGGGTGGGGTGGTCGAGTGCTCGCGTACCTGACGGGCAACCTGAATCACGTAGAGCCAGCAATCCTGCTGCATCTCGATCACCATCCCCAACCTCGGAAGAGAAGTCACGTCCGGAAAGGTCTGGTCACGGCGTGTGGCAAGCGGTACCGCCACCGAGGAGGTGGCGGAGGAAGGTACGAAATGAGCTGGATAAGAGATGTTGCATAGTATGGGGGCTATCGCATGTCTCTCAGACAGTGGTCATGGCGCGAGAGCTCCGAATTCTCGGTCTCGGGGAAGTCGAGGTGGAATTCGCGGGCAGAGGTAGTGGGCGACATTTGCGGATTAAATGTGCGTCTTGTGAGGAGGCGGAGAAGATGGTGCGGCTGCTGCGGGAGCGTAAGTTCTTCACGGGAAAGGTTCACGCTGCGACGGGTAGGACTTTCCGGGAAAGAGAGAAGCAGCGGGCTGCACGGGGGGGTGCCCAGTATGTAGAGATGCAGAGGGAGCTTCGCAAGCAGGGGTTTGGCTACTGGGTGCTCGACGTGGAAGTCGACGAGCCCCAGGGCGAAGCCTCAAGCGGTGAATCTCCCTTGCGGAGTGGGGCGGGATGCGGGAGCTGGAGGAGCTGGGGCGGAGGGTGCAGGATGGGCCGTGGAGGGTGGCGGAGGGCTCCAGGCGGGCTCAACCGAAGCGCAGGCATCGGCATCAGCTTCGTTCTTCCCAATTTGTGAAAGGCTTCCCACTGAGGGTGGCCTCACATAATTGGCAAGGCAAAGTGGGTGCGGATAGCCCAGGCTTTGGGGAATGGCCGGAGCACTACAAGGAGCGAGGCTGGGTGATCGTCGGAGTCCAGGAGCACAACCTATCGTCGCAGAAGGTGGAGAAGCTCCAAGTCGACGGCTTCGCAGTCCTCGGCAAAGCGGCTGCAACTGGTGCGGGCTCGCGTCTCTTGGGGGAGTCTTGACGTTGGTGGCCAACTATCTGGCACCGTGCGCTTCCATTGTACAGGCGCCTGTTCCACACCCACAGCAATTGTGGGTGAGGCTGTCGTCTGGGAGCGCGACGGCGTCGGATGTGTTCGTCGGCAACGGCTACTTCCCCAAGAAAATCAACGAGAGGAATCTATTGCAGCCTATGAGGCGTGGCAGGCGGCCGTCTCCTACTTCGCCACCAAAGGTCATGTGGTTACGGTTGGTGATGCTAATGCTAAGCTGGGGCCCGCCAGAATAGCGCGGCAGGAGGGAGTGGTGGGCCTCTTTGGCGAGATAGATGAGAGGGGTAGAGGGGTTAGGAGTGAGAATGGTGAGTTGCTGGCTGCGATGCTTGTTGCCACGGGGTTGCGCAATCTCAGTGGGTTTTCGCAACCACGGGGGGACAAATATTGGTGGTCTAGGCAGGAAAATGTAGGTGGACGAAGGCATCTACTGGATTACATCTGCGTCTCTTCCGAGCTGGCGGAGGAGGCAAGCTTCGGCGTCGACGAGGTAGACCTTGATACCGACCACAAAGCTGTGTGGGCGGAACTGGTCTGGGGGGGACAGCCACCCCCCAAAAAGCAGGTAAAGAGGTACAAAGCATTCAAGGCAGAGCGCTTGATAGGCAGGGTAGTTGAGGGTAAGGAGAGTGAGCTGTCTAAGCTTAGGTTGAAGTACGACGAGACCTTTGCAGCTGGTATATCGGGGCTGTTGCCAGATGGCCTCCCAGATCTATCAGCAGTGGAGGACCCGAATGAGCTTCAGCAGGAGGTAGATAGGGTCGCTAGCTTAGTGGTCCGAGCTTTCACGGGCGCAGCCGTGAAGGTCTTGGGAGTTCGGGTGATTAGGCCAGGGTTTACTAATGCATGGTTTGATGAGAGTCTTAGGGAAGCGATTGCGCGACGGAGAGAGGCATACGGCCTCTGGCGAAGGAATGAGGCCAACCGAGAGGCCTGGCAAAGATATAAAGAAGCGAGGAAGGCGGTCAGAAGGTTATGCAAGGAGAAGAAGGAGCAAGCGTGGAAGCGGGTCCAGAATGACACCGCTGCCAACTTCAGGAGCGCTACCATGGCCACGTACTGGAAGCTGTCAAAGCGTTTGGGCGGGGTTCGGCGGTCGAACGCTTCTGCTCCTGTTCGGAAGCCCGATGGCACTCTGGCATGCACACTCCGGGAAAAACTACAAGAATGGGAAGAATACCGCCGACGTATGGTGGTCCCCAAAGAAAACCAGTTTTTGGAGGATGCATGTGTAGAGGAAGTCGGTTCTGATGAGGAAGCAGCGCGGATTGAGCCCGAGCGGAAGGCCCGCGAAACCTTCCAGTATAACGACAACCTGCGCGACCAATTCGAGGCCATGGCGCAAGCCGAGGAGATCCGGACTGAGACGGGCCCGCTGGACTATGATTACACCGAGAAGGAAGTGGAGCTCTGCCAGGGAAATCTCCAGAATCACAAAGCGTGCTCACCGGATAAGATCAAGAACGAGATGCTCAAGTACGGAGGCACGCGGATTGTGAGCTTTCTGGTGCGCTTCTTCAACTGGTTGAAATCGTGCGAATACACCCCCAGCGACTGGGGCAAAGCGATTATCGTCAACATCCCAAAAGGAGGCGACCCAACCGATCCGGAAAATTGGAGAGACATCGCGATTCTGAGCTGTCTGGGTAAGATGTATCTGTCCCTTATGGCGGCGAGGCTTACGGCTTTCATCGATCAGCCGGGCAGGCTTCGCCCAGAGCAGGGTGGGTTCCGGCCAAAACGTAGTACGGGGGACCAGATTTTTGTCCTTAAGGAGCGTCTGCGCCTTAGACAACAAGCTGGCCTCCGTTCTTTCGTTTTGTTCGTGATCTGAGAAAGGCATTCCCTACGGTTTGGCGGGCCGGGTTGTTTCAGAGGCTAACCCAGATGGGGGTACAGGGCAAGTTCTATCGCATTCTGCGGCGTTTTTACCGAAGAACGTCATCGCGAGCGCTAGTCGATGGCGAACTCACTGGTGAAGTGCTGGAAGAGATGGGAGTTCAGCAAGGGTCGCCGTTGTCACCGTCGCTGTTCAACGTCTTCATGGATGAGCTAACGGTCCGAATCGCGAAAGAGTTGGAGATCGAGGACCTCAACCGCATCGAAGACATACGGACCCTGCTTTACGCCGACGACGTTGCGGTAATTGCGCATAGTGTCACGGAGCTTCAACAGATTGTAAATGTCGTGGCAACATTCGTGGAGGACTATCGGCTTGAAATCAACCTGAAACTGGGCAAGACGGAAGTCATGCCGATATACGGGCACGCCAAGTCAAAAAAGTCGCCCCCATGCGTGAGGTTCCGGGGCAAGGTTCTCAACGTCACCGACCACTACAAATACCTGGGAGTTCTGCTCACGGACACCCTCTCCGATAAACCGCAAGCGAAGCGGGCGGCGGAAATCACTGTAGCGGGACGGCTGCCTGCTACCCCCTCTGGATTGCCCATGAAGTTCCAGCGCGTCTTCGGCTGATGAATTGGCAGCAAATGGTTGGCGCAAAGTTGCTTTACGCATCGGCTTTTTGGGATCTGCCGGGCGCCAACAAGCTGAGTAAGCTGGAGGGCGCGTTGGTAGCGCCCCTGCGGGTCATCTTAGGTGTTGGTACGCGCACAAGCGGCTGCATCACCAGGGGTTTAGGCCGCACGCCGAGTTTTAGCATCCTTGCCAAGGCGGCCCGGCTTCGGTTCCTAGGGTGCATCGAGTTACTGGGCAACACAGCGCTAACACACAGGCTTTACAACACGGGTCGGTGCAAATGGAAGGAAGATACGGAAAATTTGATCTTAGCAGATCACAGGCTGCGGGAGGGCTTGGATGCGCTCAAGCGGGTCGTGAACGAAGATGGCACGGTAGATGATAAGGACTGGCGGGCCGCTCTTGCGAACTGGAACGAGGTGGTAAAGCAATGGTCTGTCCGGCAGGAAGTAGCTGGCTGGGAGCGGCAGGCTAAGCCCTCTGATGGGCTTAGGTGCTGCTTAGCCAGATGTCTTCCCGCTCTGCTTTTCCACGTTGGCGGGCGCTGGAGGGGGGAAGTCACAACCTTATCAGAAGGCGATTGTTGAGCTGCAGCAATCGCCTTCGCCTCTACCGATCCAAATTTGGCTCATGCTCGCCGGACTGCTCAAGCTGTTTCGCCTTGTGTGGCACTGAGGTTAACGAGTCGTTACGTCACTTCCTGCTGCATTGCCCAACGTTTGCGAGCTCTCGTGAGGCACTCTTTAAGTTTATCGATGAGGCGCAAGCCCGGCAGCCCCTCGTGCTGAATCGAGGAGGGCTTTATCACAGGGAACTGCGGGAGGCAGAGGAGGAGATGAGGCTCTTCAAAGAGGAATGGCTGAAGGGGGAGGATGAAAAGATGGCGGCGATGCTCGGCGTTTTGTTTATCCCTGTCCCAGAAGAGGTGGAGGAGGAGTTAGGAAGGTTTGTTGCCACCATCTGGAAGGAGTGGGAGGAGTTGGAGGCGCAGACCAGGGAGGCAGAGGGGGCGGAGGAGGAGGAGGAGGTGATCGACCTCACGGTCGTTCAGGAGGTGGGTAGAAGGAGGGGAAGGCCTAGTCAGGTAGAATGTCTGGCTAGATCTGTTGTAGGTGGAGGTCAGCGCAGCGTCGCGGACTTCTTCTCGGCAGATAACTCCTCTCACTCCTTGCACCCACTTGCACATGCACAGCACGCTCATTTGCACATTGCACTGCCAGTCGAGTCTTTGGAGCGGAGCCGCGTCACCGAACGGTCCCGTGCTACCAATGGAGGCACATGTCCGACAGGATCAAAGGCCAATTGACTGATAAGTTTATTATTATTATTATTATTATTATTATTATTATTATTATTATTATTATTATTATTATTATTATTATTATTATTATTATTACTATTTAGGGAGTACATAGGCCATTGGTCCTTTTCAATGGGCTGATTGGTATAAAGCTCCTAGAATAATGTTCTATGCAGACTTTCCTTATGGCAGGGAGGACTGGATGCACATGGCCTTTTGGCTCAGTAATTGGCAGGAGATACATTATTATTATTATTGTTATTATTATTATTATTATGGACACCGTGATAGCCCAGTGGTCAAGTTCTACCATCTGGGCCCTGTCGCCAGTTCGATTCCCGTCGGTGCCACCACTATTTTCATTGAACATACCGATCCGTCTGGACCAGTATTTTCATTGAACATACCGGCCCGTCTGGAAGTGTTGGAACTGCCCTTGCGGGGGTGTCATTAGAGCTTATCGTCAATTCTTCGTACTCCCCTCACGGGTGAGACGATGGAGGCGCATGTGCAGAAATGCATCAGCCATTGACAGAGAAGCACTATTATTATTATTATTATTATTATTATTATTATTATTACTATTATTACTATTATTATTATTATTATTATGGACACCGTGATAGCCCAGTGGTCAAGTTCTACCATCTGGGCCCTGTCGCCAGTTCAATTCCCGTCGGTGCCACCAGTATTTTCATTGAACATACCGGCCCGTCTGGAAGTGTTGGAACTGCCCTTGCGGGGGTGTCATTAGAGCTTATCGTCAATTCTTCGTACTCCCCTCACGGGTGAGACGATGGAGGCGCATGTGCAGAAATGCATCAGCCATTGACAGAGAAGCACTATTATTATTATTATTATTATTATTATTATTATTATTATTATTATTATTATTATTATTATTATTATTGGGCCCTGTCGGTATTTCGATTCCCGTCGGTGCCACCAGTATTTTCATTGAACGTACCCATCCGTCTGGACCAGTATTTTCATTGAACATACCGGCCCGTCTGGAAGTGTTGGAACTGCCCTTGCGGGGGTGTCATTAGAGCTTATCGTCAATTCTTCGTACTCCCCTCACGGGTGAGACGATGGAGGCGCATGTGCAGAAATGCATCAGCCATTGACAGAGAAGCACTATTATTATTATTATTATTATTATTATTATTATTATTATTATTATTTTGGGGGGCACCAATACATGGTTGGGTGTCACCGCCACACGGCGGGGTTGGGGCCGTTGGCAGCTTGTTATGAGGGGTACATAATCAGTGCTCCACTGATTCATGAGACGGAAACTTTTACTGAGAGAAGCTCTCTCACCACGCTCACGGCTCTTGGCTCGGGGTGGCCTCTGGTATCACTCGGGGTGCGGGGGGTGGGGGTTATTCTGAGGGAGGGGGTTGGGCTCAGTGGGTCACTGGACAGGTTGGTTAACTAAACTACTGTCGGTATGAGTGGGTATGAAGGCGACAGGCTCCACACATTTCCACAAGCCTTGAAATCACTCAACTGCCACAGTAGCGACTGCCTGGACGCGGGGCTCCTGACTCACCCTCTCTCCCAGAACCCCTCGTGCTCACTTTGCGGATGCCATGGGGATGCTCTGGCGGAGGGTCGGGACGTGTTGGGTGCATGTGACCGGGCCTGTCACTTAGTGTTCTCGGTAGATGACTCTTTTGTAGCTTCTATCGGACGCAGGGTGGCTTGCCACGACACCTCAATGATGCATATTACGTCACGTCTCTGGCCTGGTTACGGGGGCGGCTAACTGAGGCGGGTTCCTGAAGGCTGGTTACGGAAGCTATGTTATTGTTGTTGGGTTCCTGGCTGCAATGTTATTGTTGTTGGGTTCCTGGCTGCTATGTTATTGTTGTTGGGTTCCTGGCTGCTATGTTATTGTTGTTGGGTTCCTGGCTGCTATGTTATTGTTGTTGGGTTCCTGGCGGCGTACATGTTTATGCTTTTTTAAGGGTTGAGCTTTAAATAACCCCACTCGGGTCTTCTTTTATCGAGCTCACCACTCGGTGGATGGAGGCCTGGGGTAGACTTATACGATGTTTTTGATGCTAGGTTCCGTCTCCAGGGATTCGACTGGCATCGCTGCTTTGCCTCACCGCACTGCCACACCCACACATCCACGCTGGCACACTGTTTCTCCTCTTGCTCTTGTACCTATGTCGCACACAGCTATGAGCTCACGTCGATGAGTGGTTGTGACGAGGTGCACCCAGCTGGATTGCGGGCGAGCCACGGCGGCCTCGCTCTCGCTCGCTCTCTCTCTCTCTCTCTCTCTCTCTCTCTCTCTCTCTCTCTCTCTCTCTCTCTTTTTTTTTTTTTTTTTTTTGCTTTGCTTTGCTTTGCTTTGGGCGATGCCTAGCTTTCACATGGGCGGGCTGAGCCTATGAGGGGCGCACGATAAGCGTTCCATTGATTTATGAGACGGGTCCCAATTACTGAGAGTAACTCATGTGAGTTGCTCATCATACTCATGGCTCTTGGCTCGGGGTGGCCTCTGGAATCACAAGGGGTGGGCACTGGGGGAGGGGGTTGTGTTCAGAGGGTCACCGCGAAGGATGGTCAACCAAACTACTGTCGGTCGGAGTTTGTACGAAGGCGAGAGGCCCTACACCTTACCGCAAGCCTTGAAACGACTAAATGACCAAAGTAACGACGGACCGGAGCGGGGCTCCTGGCTCACCCTCTCTCTCAGCACTCTTCGTGCTCATCCTGCGGATGCCATGGGGTTGCTCTGGCGGAGGGTTATGGGGTGGTGGGTACACGTGCACGGGCCTGTCACTCTGTGCTCTCGGTAGATGACTCACTTGCAGCGTTTATCGGACGCAGGGTGGTTTGCCACGACACCTACCTCGATGATGCACAGCGGGTCCTGCCTCGTGCCTGGTTACGGATGCAGGTGAGTGTTTGTGTGTATTCCTATACATACGTACACGTATGCTTTTTAAGGGTTGAGCTTTAAATAACCCCACCTGGGTCCTCATTTATCGAGTTTACAACTCGATCAATGCGGCACCGGGGTCCCATACCACTTATGTCAGGTTCTTATGCGAAGAGCGCGGCCGCTAGTGCTGGCCCTATGGGTCAAGGCGGTAATCCTTCAGGTTTAGACGTTCCCCGTGGGAGTGCGCCTGCGGGTGGTGATGGCTACTCGGCCGGGGTGGGGTGGTCGAGTGCTCGCGTACCTGACGGGCAACCTGAATCACGTAGAGCCAGCAATCCTGCTGCATCTCGATCACCCTCCCCAACCTCGGAAGAGAAGTCACGTCCGGAAAGGTCTGGTCACGGCGTGTGGCAAGCGGTACCGCCACCGAGGAGGTGGCGGAGGAAGGTACGAAATGAGCTGGATAAGAGATGTTGCATAGTATGGGGGCTATCGCATGTCTCTCAGACAGTGGTCATGGCGCGAGAGCTCCGAATTCTCGGTCTCGGGGAAGTCGAGGTGGAATTCGCGGGCAGAGGTAGTGGGCGACATTTGCGGGTTAAATGTGCGTCTTGTGAGGAGGCGGAGAAGATGGTGCGGCTGCTGCGGGAGCGTAAGTTCTTCACGGGAAAGGTTCACGCTGCGACGGGTAGGACTTTCCGGGAAAGAGAGAAGCAGCGGGCTGCACGGGGGGGTGCCCAGTATGTAGAGATGCAGAGGGAGCTTCGCAAGCAGGGATTTGGCTACTGGGTGCTCGATGTGGAAGTCGACGAGCCCCAGGGCGAAGCCTCAAGCGGTGGATCTCCCTTGCCGGAGTGGGGCGGGATGCGGGAGCTGGAGGAGCTGGGGCGGAGGGTGCAGGATGGGCCGTGGAGGGTGGCGGAGGGCTCCAGGCGGGCTCAACCGAAGCGCAGGCATCGGCATCAGCTTCGTTCTTCCCAATTTGTGAAAGGCTTCCCACTGAGGGTGGCCTCACATAATTGGCAAGGCAAAGTGGGTGCGGATAGCCCAGGCTTTGGGGAATGGCCCGAGCACTACAAGGAGCGAGGCTGGGTGATCGTCGGAGTCCAGGAGCACAACCTATCGTCGCAGAAGGTGGAGAAGCTCCAAGTCGACGGCTTTGCAGTCCTCGGCAAAGCGGCTGCAACTGGTGCGGGCTCGCGTCTCTTGGGGGGAGTCTTGACGTTGGTGGCCAACTATCTGGCACCGTGCGCTTCCATTGTACAGGCGCCTGTTCCACACCCACAGCAATTGTGGGTGAGGCTGTCGTCTGGGAGCGCGACGGCGTCGGATGTGTTCGTCGGCAACGGCTACTTCCCCCAAGAAAATCAACGAGAGGAATCTATTGCAGCCTATGAGGCGTGGCAGGCGGCCGTCTCCTACTTCGCCACCAAAGGTCATGTGGTTACGGTTGGTGATGCTAATGCTAAGCTGGGGCCCGCCAGAATAGCGCGGCAGGAGGGAGTGGTGGGCCTCTTTGGCGAGATAGATGAGAGGGGTAGAGGGGTTAGGAGTGAGAATGGTGAGTTGCTGGCTGCGATGCTTGTTGCCACGGGGTTGCGCAATCTCAGTGGGTTTTCGCAACCACGGGGGGACAAATATTGGTGGTCTAGGCAGGAAAATGTAGGTGGACGAAGGCATCTACTGGATTACATCTGCGTCTCTTCCGAGCTGGCGGAGGAGGCAAGCTTCGGCGTCGACGAGGTAGACCTTGATACCGACCACAAAGCTGTGTGGGCGGAACTGGTCTGGGGGGGACAGCCACCCCCCAAAAAGCAGGTAAAGAGGTACAAAGCATTCAAGGCAGAGCGCTTGATAGGCAGGGTAGTTGAGGGTAAGGAGAGTGAGCTGTCTAAGCTTAGGTTGAAGTACGACGAGACCTTTGCAGCTGGTATATCGGGGCTGTTGCCAGATGGCCTCCCAGATCTATCAGCAGTGGAGGACCCGAATGAGCTTCAGCAGGAGGTAGATAGGGTCGCTAGCTTAGTGGTCCGAGCTTTCACGGGCGCAGCCGTGAAGGTCTTGGGAGTTCGGGTGATTAGGCCAGGGTTTACTAATGCATGGTTTGATGAGAGTCTTAGGGAAGCGATTGCGCGACGGAGAGAGGCATACGGCCTCTGGCGAAGGAATGAGGCCAACCGAGAGGCCTGGCAAAGATATAAAGAAGCGAGGAAGGCGGTCAGAAGGTTATGCAAGGAGAAGAAGGAGCAAGCGTGGAAGCGGGTCCAGAATGACACCGCTGCCAACTTCAGGAGCGCTACCATGGCCACGTACTGGAAGCTGTCAAAGCGTTTGGGCGGGGTTCGGCGGTCGAACGCTTCTGCTCCTGTTCGGAAGCCCGATGGCACTCTGGCATGCACACTCCGGGAAAAACTACAAGAATGGGAAGAATACCGCCGACGTATGGTGGTCCCCAAAGAAAACCAGTTTTTGGAGGATGCATGTGTAGAGGAAGTCGGTTCTGATGAGGAAGCAGCGCGGATTGAGCCCGAGCGGAAGGCCCGCGAAACCTTCCAGTATAACGACAACCTGCGCGACCAATTCGAGGCCATGGCGCAAGCCGAGGAGATCCGGACTGAGACGGGCCCGCTGGACTATGATTACACCGAGAAGGAAGTGGAGCTCTGCCAGGGAAATCTCCAGAATCACAAAGCGTGCTCACCGGATAAGATCAAGAACGAGATGCTCAAGTACGGAGGCACGCGGATTGTGAGCTTTCTGGTGCGCTTCTTCAACTGGTTGAAATCGTGCGAATACACCCCCAGCGACTGGGGCAAAGCGATTATCGTCAACATCCCAAAAGGAGGCGACCCAACCGATCCGGAAAATTGGAGAGACATCGCGATTCTGAGCTGTCTGGGTAAGATGTATCTGTCCCTTATGGCGGCGAGGCTTACGGCTTTCATCGATCAGCCGGGCAGGCTTCGCCCAGAGCAGGGTGGGTTCCGGCCAAAACGTAGTACGGGGGACCAGATTTTTGTCCTTAAGGAGCGTCTGCGCCTTAGACAACAAGCTGGCCTCCGTTCTTTCGTTTTGTTCGTGGATCTGAGAAAGGCATTCCCTACGGTTTGGCGGGCCGGGTTGTTTCAGAGGCTAACCCAGATGGGGGTACAGGGCAAGTTCTATCGCATTCTGCGGTGTTTTTACCGAAGAACGTCATCGCGAGTGCTAGTCGATGGCGAACTCACTGGTGAAGTGCTGGAAGAGATGGGAGTTCAGCAAGGGTCGCCGTTGTCACCGTCGCTGTTCAACGTCTTCATGGATGAGCTAACGGTCCGAATCGCGAAAGAGTTGGGGATCGAGGACCTCAACCGCATCGAAGATACGGACCCTGCTTTACGCCGACGACGTTGCGGTAATTGCGCATAGTGTCACGGAGCTTCAACAGATTGTAAATGTCGTGGCAACATTCGTGGAGGACTATCGGCTTGAAATCAACCTGAAACTGGGCAAGACGGAAGTCATGCCGATATACGGGCACGCCAAGTCAAAAAAGTCGCCCCCATGCGTGAGGTTCCGGGGCAAGGTTCTCAACGTCACCGACCACTACAAATACCTGGGAGTTCTGCTCACGGACACCCTCTCCGATAAACCGCAAGCGAAGCGGGCGGCGGAAATCACTGTAGCGGGACGGCTGCCTGCTACCCCCTCTGGATTGCCCATGAAGTTCCAGCGCGTCTTCGGCTGATGAATTGGCAGCAAATGGTTGGCGCAAAGTTGCTTTACGCATCGGCTTTTTGGGATCTGCCGGGCGCCAACAAGCTGAGTAAGCTGGAGGGCGCGTTGGTAGCGCCCCTGCGGGTCATCTTAGGTGTTGGTACGCGCACAAGCGGCTGCATCACCAGGGGTTTAGGCCGCACGCCGAGTTTTAGCATCCTTGCCAAGGCGGCCCGGCTTCGGTTCCTAGGGTGCATCGAGTTGGGCAACACAGCGCTAACACGCAGGCTTTACAACACGGGTCGGTGCAAATGGAAGGAAGATACGGAAAATTTTATCTTAGCAGATCACAGGCTGCGGGAGGGCTTGGATGCGCTCAAGCGGGTCGTGAACGAAGATGGCACGGTAGATGATAAGGACTGGCGGGCCGCTCTTGCGAACTGGAACGAGGTGGTAAAGCAATGGTCTGTCCGGCAGGAAGTAGCTGGCTGGGAGCGGCAGGCTAAGCCCTCTGATGGGCTTAGGGTGCTGCTTAGCCAGATGTCTTCCCGCTCTGCTCTCCCACGTTGGCGGGCGCTGGAGGGGGGAAGTCACAACCTTATCAGAAGGCGATTGTTGAGCTGCAACAATCGCCTTCGCCTCTACCGATCCAAATTTGGCTCATGCTCGCCGGACTGCTCAAGCTGTTTCGCCTTGTGTGGCACTGAGGTTAACGAGTCGTTACGTCACTTCCTGCTGCATTGCCCAACGTTTGCGAGCTCTCGTGAGGCACTCTTTAAGTTTATCGATGAGGCGCAAGCCCGGCAGCCCCTCGTGCTGAATCGAGGAGGGCTTTATCACAGGGAACTGCGGGAGGCAGAGGAGGAGATGAGGCTCTTCAAAGAGGAATGGCTGAAGGGGGAGGATGAAAAGATGGCGGCGATGCTCGGCGTTTTGTTTATCCCTGTCCCAGAAGAGGTGGAGGAGGAGTTAGGAAGGTTTGTTGCCACCATCTGGAAGGAGTGGGAGGAGTTGGAGGCGCAGACCAGGGAGGCAGAGGGGGCGGAGGAGGAGGAGGAGGTGATCGACCTCACGGTCGTTCAGGAGGTGGGTAGAAGGAGGGGAAGGCCTAGTCAGGTAGAATGTCTGGCTAGATCTGTTGTAGGTGGAGGTCAGCGCAGCGTCGCGGACTTCTTCTCGGCAGATAACTCCTCTCACTCCTTGCACCCACTTGCACATGCACAGCACGCTCATTTGCACATTGCACTGCCAGTCGAGTCTTTGGAGCGGAGCCGCGTCACCGAACGGTCCCGTGCTACCAATGGAGGCACATGTCCGACAGGATCAAAGGCCAATTGACTGATAAGTCTATTATTATTATTATTATTATTATTATTATTATTATTATTATTATTATTATTATTATTATTATTATTATTATTAGTGGCACCGCGATAGCCCAGTGGTTAAGGTCTACCATATGGGACCTGTCGCCAGTTCGATTCCCGTCGGTGCCAGTATTTTCAAAGGATGTTTTCTTTGCAAGTATTGGTCTGTCTGGAAGGCTTGGAGCTGCCTTGCGGGGGTGTGCAGAAATGCATTCGCCATTGACTGAGAAGCACTATGATTATTATTATTATTATTATTATTATTATTATTATTGGACACCGTGATAGCCCAGTGGTCAAGTTCTACCATCTGGGCCCAGTCGCCAGTTCGATTCCCGTCGGTGCCACCAGTATTTTCATTGATCATACCGGTCTATTTCTGGACCAGTATTTTCATTGAACATACCGGCCCGTCCCGTCTGGAAGTGTTGGAACTGGCCTTGCGGGGGTGTCATTAGAGCTTATCGTCAATTCTTCGTACTCCCCTCACGGGTGAGACGATGGAGGCGCATGTGCAGAAATGCATCGGCCATTGACAGAGAAGCACTATTATTATTATTATTATTATTATTATTATTATTATTATTATTATTATTATTGGACACCGTGATAGCCCAGTGGTCAAGTTCTACCATCTGGGCCCTGTCGCCAGTTCGATTCCCGTCGGTGCCACCAGTATTTTCATTGAACATACCGATCCGTCTGGACCAGTATTTTCATTGAACATACCGGCCCGTCTGGAAGTGTTGGAACTGCCCTTGCGGGGGTGTCATTAGAGCTTATCGTCAATTCTTCGTACTCCCCTCACGGGTGAGACGATGGAGGCGCATGTGCAGAAATGCATCAGCCATTGACAGAGAAGCACTATTATTATTATTATTATTATTATTATTATTATTATTATTATTATTATTATTATTTTACTATATCTGAGGCGTACTGATGCAGCTAATGGCATATCCTCAACGGACATAAGCCTCCAATACCCTTGTTCGAGGTCCTCCACTCTCGCCTGATGATCGGGGCCACCGATGGAGCTCCTGAGGGCAAGACTGCACTAAGCCGAGGTTATTCCGCAGTCCCAGCAACCTCTTGCAAGACGTCACCGAATGTGCAAGTGCATACACCAAGCGCGGTTGCTAGAGCTGCCTCGAAACCCCACCCATAACAATCTGGTGTCTGCTGGGTCCTGGGCTATCAACCAGCATATGCGGAGTTAAAGATCTTTTACGCGCGCAACGACCCTCCTCCCCAGCATCTACCACCAAAGGGTTATGAGTTGGCGTCACAGTTTAACGCCTTGAGGCCATTGGGCTGGAACTCTGTTTAGCAAGTGTGACTAGGTTTTTTCATCGGGATTTCCCTCAAATATGTCACAGTCAACACTCCAAGGCAGATTTACTGTATCTGAGGCGTACTGATGCAGCTAATGGCATATCCTCAACGGACATAAGCCTCCAATACCTTGTTCGAGGTCCTCCACCCCCCCGTGTCAGTCTCTCGCCTGATGATCGGGGCCACCGATGGAGCTCCTGAGGGCAAGACTGCACTAAGCCGAGGTTATTCCGCAGTCCCAGCAACCTCTTGCAAGACGTCACCGAATGTGCAAGTGCATACACCAAGCGCGGGTGCTAGAGCTGCCTCGAAACCCCACCCATAACAATCTGGTGTCTGCTGGGTCCTGGGCTATCAACCAGCATATGCGGAGTTTAAGATCTTTTACGCGCGCAACGACCCTCCTCCCCAGCATCTACCACCAAAGGGTTATGAGTTGGCGTCACAGTTTAACGCCTTGAGGCCATTGGGCTGTATTATTATTATTATTATTATTATTATTATTATTATTATTATTATTATTATTATTATTATTATGGAGGGGTGCACAGTATGGCACCCGTCGGGAAGAGGAGGTGGTTGGGCCTCTTTCCACTGGTTTCGAGGCTATGTCGTTGTGTTGGCTCCGAGGCCATGTTGCTGTGTTAGTTCCGAGGCTATGTTGTTGTGTTGGTTCCGAGGCTCTGTTGTTGTGTGGGTTCCGAGGCTCTGTTGTTGTGTGGGTTCCGAGGCCATGTTGTTGTGTTGGTTCCGAGGCCATGTCGTTGTGTTGCTTTTTATAAGACATACACCACATGGGATCAAAGGGGTATTTACATTCCGCGATCTAGGGGTGGTGACGGGTTTCGAGGCGTCCCAGATACTTACCACAAAACGTCCTCATGCGCTGGCAGACCGCATGAAATGTCTGCTACCCCTGTGAGTACCTCCATGCGGGACCTACCCAGTCTCGTGGAGCTCTCACGCGGGGAAGATCAATCATTTGTAGTTGATTTCCTGAAAGGTATTCGACACTGTGCGGGTGGTAGGGACTTTTGGGGCCTTCTATGCAGGATGGTTACCATATGTGACACGAGACCATTAGGCCGAGACGTTGCTGCCGAAGGGGGCCCCGCGGCCTAGAGCGGCCGCCGGAGGCGAATTTTTTGTTGTTGGATTCCTTACGAAAAATGTAAAAATTTTATTTCCGAATGCTGTTAAGTTGTTGTTGTACTGCTGCTGCTGTTGTTGCTGTTGTTTTTGTTGTTGTTGTAAAATTTAATGATAATAATACAACAGTTGCAGAGCAATCTAATTAATATTAAAGGCAAAGCTAACTAAATCAGTGGCAAGTTGGTGTGTGGCTTTCGACTCGTATACTTCTGTATACCCCCAGATATACGCCACTTCCAGAAAATAATCTAGCATCCCGTGCCGATTCGAGACCCCAGACCTTGCTGCACTATATGTTGTTGTTGTTGTTGTTGTTGTTGTTGTTGCTGCTGCTGCTGCTGTTGTTGTTGTACTGCTGCTGTTGTTGTTGCTGTTGTTGTTGTTGTTGTTGTTGTTGTTGTTGTTGTTGAATTTATTAATCAAAAATTTTAATAAAGTAATTATTAAGTGCAAGATGGCGCGTGGCTATCGGCCGTCGCTGTTGCTGTTGTACATGTTCTTGTTGTTGTTTTTGTTGTTGTTGTTGTTGTAAACTTTAATAATAATAATAATACAAGAGTTGTAGAATAATGTAATTAATATTGTTGTTGTTGTTGTTGTTGTTGTTGTCATACATGTTGTTGTTGTTGTTGTTGTTGTTGTTGTTCAATTTAATAATAATAATAAAACTTAAAACGTTGTTGTTGTTGTTGTTGTTGTTGTTGTTGTACATGTTATTGTCGTTGTTGTTGTTGTTCGTGTTGTTGTTGTTGTTTAGTCTCCGCAGGAGGCCCCGCGGCCTAGAGCGGCAGCCGGAGGCGAATTTTTTTTTTGGATTCGTTACGGGAAAAAAAAGGGGAAATTTCTATTCCAAATGTTGTTGTTGTTGTTGTTGTTGTTGTTGTCGTCGTGTTCGTCGTCGTTGCTGTTGTTGTTGTTGTTGTTTTTGTCGTTATCCTTGTCGTACGCGTCGTTGTCGTACGTGTTGTTGTCGTCGTCGTACGTGTTGTTATCGTCGTCGTCGTACGTGTTGTTGTTGTTGTTGTTGTTGTTGTTGTTGTTGTTGTTGTTGTTGTTGTCGTTGTTGTTAATGCAGTGACTTACCGCGGAGTCGGAACTTCCGAATCACATACTGTAATATGTATGCAGACGAGGATTCTGAATATCACATTTTTGAATTTAAATATGAATTGTAAAAAACTTTGTTACAATAAGCATTACAGATTCATAATACTTATTTAAGTTGTAAAATCATCTTTAATAGCAGTTGAAACTTTATTTTTATGCAAACACTGTTTTAATAGAATACTTGCCACTCGCAGAGCCTGAGTGGGAAGCAGAAGAGATAGAATGGAAGAGGTCTCAAAGAGATAAGACGGAAGTGGTATCCAAAGAGATACGATAACTTTAAAGCAACGTGCAGGTAATATTAATAGCAATTTGTCAAAGTGAAAAAAGTGACTAGATTTGAAACCATTAAAATGCTAGATTTATATTGTTGAATAATGGTTACATTTTCAGACTTTTGAAATTTTTTAAAATTATATTAAACTCTTGAATAAATTTCATAAAACACGCCTTAGTTTCTAAGTGGTTTGATCATAAATAAAACTTGAACAAAGAAAAACAACACCGTGACCGTAGCACTCTCTACCGGCGCTGACATTAAGTACGAAGCAACGCAGCAGGAAGTCAAAGCAGTTACAAAAGGCCCGGTTTGTAACGCCGGTCGGATTTTGAAAATTTTAACTAAAAACTAATAATGCATGATAAATTTAACATTAATATAAACAAATTAAAAAAACCGAATCTGGTATCATCCAAATGTGAGCAAGGTAAAGTTTTATTTCCCAAGGTAAAAATTTTCCCAATAATAATTTTGAATGCTACGACTTCGCCGATGGTGTAGTTGACTGAGTCGTCGTCGTGATCGTCTACTGCGACCGTGTTGAGCGGGGCAAGGCCGTCAGTGGGTGCAGTATACGGAGCGAGGTGTGAGCGGTCGATGCGTTTCAATACCTTGTTGGTCTTGAGATGACGCAGCTTGAGCAGTTTGTGTTTAAGTGCATGGGGATGCCATATGGCAACAAAAATTGCCATATGGCAACCGCGTTTCAGTAGCCAGTTTTCAAAAAATTCTATCGCTTGAACCGGAGCTGTTTTTATTGAATAAAGTCAAAAACCTTGAAGCAAAAGTGTACGGGAAGCGAGTGTGAAAATTTCAGGAAAAATCTTTGAGTTGAAGTTATTATTTTTTGTAATAGACGGGTGCCCTCATACTGCACTTTTTCCACGTGAACGTGCCACAAAATGATTTTTTAGCAGAAACATGGAGGTGGTTGACCCCCTATCCGTGGCTGTAGAGAAGCTGGGAAAGGCTTGGGCACGCCAAAAATTTGGCGATCCTCTCTACAAGGACATCAGTGCTTTGGGTGTTTTGAAGGAAAAAGAAACCAAGCTGCGGGAGAAGAGGTCAAAGGTGAGGTTTCAGATGAGGAGGAGGAGGAACCCCCAAACCCTCAACCCGAAGTGAAAGATGCTGTTCCCAGGAAGACGAAGACAGTTCTGAGGAAGAGGGAGGTGAAGAAGAAAACCTTCCCTCGTACAATCCGTGTCCATATTCACAAGAAGAAGTAGATGCCAAACTATTGGCCAATGATATGAAGTGGAACGTGGGTCCACATGTGGTGGATTGGGGAGCTGGTCGCCCTGTACATAAGGCCAAGACCACCTTGGCACACGATGCGGGACCCTGCATGTAAGCTCTTTCACCCTTCTCCCCTCTGCGCTCTCACTTCAAAAAAAAATCCAGTCAACCTCACATTCACCATGACTTTTTGAATGGTTTTCTTTTTTTTTTTTTTTGTTTTTTGAATTTGTTGTCGTTTCAGGGAATTATAGTTACAAAGTCACACTTCTTGTCTGCTTTTGCTAACTTGTTTTCTCTCTTTTTCGTATGTCCCATTACAATACAATTTCAGGTTTTTTTTTGCACCCCCCTGTCAATTTTTTTTCCTCTTTCGTTCATAGGCACTTTCTTCACTTCTTGCCGCATGAAGCAGTGCATACCATCGTTCGCCTGACTAACGAGGAGCTGGAGAAGGAGCGAGAACCCCGTCGTGCAATCGGTTCGATGCTATCTTGAAAAATTTGAGGCTAGGCCCCCCTGCAAATGAAGAGGACCCTTTTTTGCCAGTTCGTTCATTCATGCAGGCCGTGGATGCCACAGCAACTAAAGCCATAGTCCCGGGCAACATTCTCGTGGTAGATGATAGTATGGGTCAATTTACGGGGGTGGGTATGCCAGGCCAAATGGTTGTCCCCCGCAAGCCTATTCCTGTTGGCAGAGAATATCATACCGTGTGTGATGTTGAAACAGGCATATGCATAGGCATGGAATGTGTGGAGGGTAGGGATAGGGATAGGCTAAAAGAATTAGTAGATGAGTTTGGGGTCACTACTGCTACTACTTTGCGCCTAACAAAACCATGGTGGGGGAGTGGTCGAATTGTTGTTGGTGATTCGTGGTTTGCTTCTGTTAAGACAGCTACTGAAGTGAAAAAGAGGGGGTTAGATTTTGTAGGCCAGGTGAAGACTGCGCATTCAGGGTTTCCCAAAATGCTTTTGTGGAGTCAGAGGGGTCCTAAGAAAGGCGACTTAGCTTCAGCCACATGCATGCATGAGGGGGTGGAGCTGCTTGCAATCAATCAAAACGATCACAACCAGCAGCAAATTATCGCAACTTGCTCCCTAACTTTGCCTGGCAAACCCAGAGAGGCCCGTTTTAGTGTCAATGATCCTCGGGTTCCCCGCTGTAAGGCTGTGGCCCTTTATTATTCAGCTTTTAATGCAGTTGATGTATTCAATGCCGTGCGCCACGGGTCCTCTTCCCTCAATCTCACCCTTGGAATGCAGGATTGGAAGAGGGCCGATTTAATGATTTTGCTTGATTTCATTATCACGAATGCCTACAAACATTTTATTTTTTTAGTCAGTCTGTTTTGTCCAAGTATGTAGCCTCAAAAGGAACTACCAGGCCTGGGTATTTCAAACTTTTGCTTGCAGACTCCCTTATTTTGCATGGTAATGAGGGTAATTCTATCCCTGCCCTCGCACAGTCTGCCCCCAGCCAGCCTAACATGCAGGATAGCTTTGCCCCATGCATGCAACTCCTCAAATACCCACAGGTACCCATGGCAGACAAAATGAGAAAGAAAAGGGAGCTAGGGCACAACTATAACGAAGGTTTGGAGAGGTCAAAAAGACGTAAATGTGTCGTTTGTCTGCATGCCTTTTCAGAGAAGAAGGTATCTTACACTATGTTTTATTGTGCTACCTGTGGGCCAGATGTGCCGCTGTGGTGTGTGTGGGGGGGGGGGGGCGGGCGAACATGTCACTCGTGGCACAAACAGCACGGAATCCCTCAAAAAAATGTAAAACGCCGTCGTATTAATCAATCTGACTCTTAATGACCTTGTGGTTGCCAGGTGGCAACTCAGCTGAAAATCATCTTCAAAGGGGGGGCGGCAGATAATGGGCACTAAAAACTTTTGTAATAAATTTTATTTTATTTTAATACTTGAAAATGAAAGAAATAGCTGTATTATTAATAAATTTCACGATTTTCTTATTTTTTTCTTCTTTTGAAGTATTTGAAATCCGGTTGCCACATGGCAACCATGCACATGCACTTAAACATTTGAGCTGACCTGCTCAACGATAGTGTAGGGGCCGTCGAACTGAAGAACGGAGGAGGCTGGAATTCCTTGCTTGGAAGGCTTGGGGCGGTAGACGGAGACTGTGTCGTTTACTTTCCATTCCTTGACAGCCTTGCGGCGGCCTTTTCTTTTTAGCGACGGACCGGGCGCGGGTAACGGTGGTGTACGCGCTGACATAAGTTGTGACAGCGGTGCGGGCGCTGTTCAACAGTGCGATCTGTTCGGCCGACTGTATTGACAGTGTCGGTGATGCGTCGAGGGCAGCGCTGGAAGCGGTAGCGCGGGCATTAACAACTTGATCTCCGGCGAGTCGAAGAAGTCCAACGTGCAGCGGCGCTTGCGGGCGAGCATTCCATCAAAGGCAGTAGTGCCGGTTGCTGTAGAAACGTATATGTTCTGAGCGAAGGAGAGAGAAGGGATGATGCTGTGCCAGTTGGTCTTTTCTGCCTTAGGGAGAGACTGGATAGCCGTGCGGACTGCTTTGTGGCGGCACTCAACGTAGCCGAGTTGATGATGCGAGTAGGGCGCGGTGGTGAGCCATTCGAGGCCGGCTACGCTGCAAAATCGTTTGGCCAACGTGCCAACGAAAGAACTATGATAATCGGAGAAGATGGACTCCGGAAAACCAAAGATGTAGGCCCATCGGTTGAGGATGAGTTCCACTGTTTCTTCCGCGGATGTGGAGACGCATGGGATAAATTGGAGAAATCCCGAGAAAAGATCGACGATGGTCAGTATGTACTGAGAGGTGACGCCGGGGATGCCGATATGAACGTGGTCGAGGCCGATGCCCTGTCCTTGATGCGTTTATGTGAGCGATGAATATCGGCCGTGGTTAAGGGTCAGGCGGGCGTGGACTAGTTGGCAAAAGTGGCAGTCACGGAGGGCGGCGAGGACGTCATGATGCATGATATCCGTACCGTCTGTGCGGAACCAAATGTAGCGCTCCTTGATAAAGGGGACGAGTGTCGGCGCTTTGGCGTGGTTCTGCATGAGGTGGGCGTAATTGATGAGGGGACGGCGTAGCTCTTCTGGGACATAAACCTTGACTGACGATTGATCGGGGTCAACGGTGACTGCGATACCTTGTCGGAGGATTAGTTCGGCTGAGCCGGCGGAGACAGAGATGACGTCTTCTGTCCAAAGAGAGGCCGTGAAGCTGTCCTGTCGTTGTGCGTTGATGATCTGCTGGCGTGTTACGCGCTGTGCATGCGATGTAGCAACGAGAGGATAGATATAGTGTTGCTCCATTCCAACTCCATGTACGAGCCAGACGAGGTCGTCAAGGAATAAAATCTTGCGGCAGTGCTCGACGATCGTCTGTGGAAGAGTTTCATCGGGGACGCAATGAACCAAGTCTTGAGGCATGAGCAGTGCGAAGGGCTTGCGGAGAGCAAACATGTCGCGGGCAACCATCGGGCAGCGTTCAGCAGAGGGAGTAACAATGGCCAAGTCCCATGGGGCTTGAATACTACGTAGAGTGGGGCCGCCGCGGAGGATCCGGCAAGATAAGGACTTGAGACGGGTATCCAGGGCCGCGTGCGTACCTTCAACTGCTAACCAAAGGGTAGAGCCTGCTCGGGGTGCCGGAATGGTGGATAAGAGCTGGAGAGTCGTCTCGGCTTCGCCAATAAGGGTGGGCTGGCCGGGGGCGATGCAAGGGATGCGTGAGAGACCGTCGGGGAGTTGGTTTTGCTTACCTGGTAGGTATTCGACTTTGAATCGATCGTCTGAAGGTGCTCCAAAACCCAGTTGACGACCATGGGGCTGCGAGCGTGCCATAACCACAAAAGGGGACGGTGATCTGTGACGATGGTGAGTTCGTGGTCGCTGGTATCCATGTAGTAGCGGCACTGTTGAATACCGTAGATGACGCCGTAGGCTTCACGAGCGTAGGTCGCCCATCGTGTTTGCGTGTCTGTAAGCTTCTGGGAGAAGTACTGGATGACCGGAGCGTTGCGCTCTGGGCCATTGTGAAGTGCGCCGCCAAGACGGAACATACCTGGGTAGATAGGCTGCGGGGCTGGTTCGAGAGGGGCGTACTTCGTTTCGAGCCATTCCGCTTGTTGTCTTGGCCGGGAACGTAAGTGCATGGCGTGGGATGACGGTGATGTCGCCGCAGTCGAAGAAGACGATGACGATGAAGATGTGGCCGCAGGTGGTTGGCTACTTGCCGGGCTGGGCGAGTCCGGTTTTGACTCGTCGTCGTCGTCGTCTTTTCTCCGGTACGGAGTCGGCGGTCTGGTGTTACAGGCTGTCTTTGAGACTTTAGGTGGAGTAGGTGCAGGCTGCGTGTTTGCAGTTGTCTGTATAGCGGGTGTCGGAGCGGGGACTGATCCCGAAGTGTTGGTAGGCGTGGGGCCCGAACTAGAGCTCGAACTACTAGAGCTCGAACTGCTAGAGTTGGCGCCGGAAGTTGGGGCGAATGCCGCGTCGTCGAGCATTTCGACGTCGATTGGGTGGGCACTGGATCCCGGTAGTCCGGTCTGTCCATCCGGGATCATGCACACGTCGAATCCAGGGTCGATGAACATCCCCTGGGGGAAGCCGATGCGGTAGTGTCCGCGTGTTTCCAGTGGACTCAGCGTGTGGATCGGGTGGGGCAGATTCAGAAGTGCCTCGGCTTGAAGATCCGACTGAGACATCTTCATTTCGCAATAGAACAATGCGGAGGCGTTCTGTAGTTTCAGCTGCCTTCAGATTGATCCAGCGGCCAGTGTTTGTACGTTGATCCACCGTAGTGCCGATTCTGCGTTCCGCGGCGCCCATCTCCGGATGTAGGGATTGGGGTGGTAGTTCATCCGGCTGCGAATGCATGGGACGCCAGAAGGATAACCTTTCAAACGTTTTTCTCGCGAGTACGGGTTGACCATGTCATAGTCGCAAGGGTAGGTGCCCGCAGGGTGGTGGACTACGTGGATTTCGCGGCTGAAGCGCTTGCCGGTCTGGCTGGCGATAAGATAAATAGCGATTTGAGCTATAATCCACTCCACGTTGTCGTATCGCTTCCAGCAAAATGTAGTGGGCCATTGTAAGTGGGAAGCGTCTGGGTTCTGTGGATCGAGCCAGTTTGGGCACTGTTGAAGGTAGTTGGTAAGGTTAGTGTTGTTTCGGCCTCCTAGTGACCATCTACCTTCCTTGGTTGTTATTCCTTGCGTTAATCCCTGCCAATTGTATTGGAGGATATTGTCGAAGAACTCTTCGTCACGCTTATGTATGTAGTAAATGGACAGGGAACTACGGTTGAAATAGTTCCGCGGGAGGTTCGACCGTGCAGAGGTAGCTGCGTTCGCGCACTAACACATTTTGGATGTCGTAGTACTAAGAGTCCGTCGCCGTGATCTTCAGCCATATGGGATCAATGCAAGGGAGTCGGTGGAAGTAGTGCTGAAGTGCGAAACAGCGTTCTCGTGTTGGTAACTTGAACGAGTAGCGTTGGTATAATGCGATGCCGAATCCCGGAGCCATAGTGTATTGGCCTGTAGACGGGGTTTCCATGCAACTCCACGGGAAAAGCAACTCACCTTCGGAAAGCGCGTCCATGATGGTGTTTCGGGGTGCTGTTCTCGGGGTGTTACCGACAGAGTCCCAGGTACGATGACGCTTTGTATCCCCACGGTCGCTCCGGATGATACACCATACCAGTGTGGAAGTAGTCCACGTTTCCGGTAGGCTCCACTTGGCGGCCAACGAGGGCTGTACACAGGAGTTGCGCAGTACTTCGTCCATGTGCCGGGCCAAAATGGAAAATGGTGGCCTTCAAAGGGGATTTCAAAAATCCATGCATCGTGCTTGCGCCTTTCGGATGGCTGAGGATCTTTTCCACTGCCTCCTTTGTGAGTACCTTCTGGACCGCTGTTTCTTCCTGAAGGAGGCGTTGTTTTACGCGTTTAACTCTGACTAGGCAGAGGGCTTCAGTGTTGACGACGCCGTGTCTTGCAGTCGCGCCGTTGTCGATAAGGCCCATTCCCAACGTGAAGTCGGAGAATGTCGAATGGTCCATCTCATGAGGTATGTTGCGAGGAGGCCAGTAGCGTTGCATGAGGAGCGTAGGTTTGTCACGACTGAGACCGAACGTGGCGTCACCGAATTCGATATCGGAGCCCATCCCAAGGGGTGCTCCCATACATCTGGCGAGGGTCCGTACGTATGTAGAACTGACTCTCCCGGGTGCGTGGAGGCGCCGTAGTGGACGACGAGCTCGATGTCGAGCTCGAGGACGAACTTGAAGTTGTGCTCGAAGTTGTGGTCGAAGTTGTGCTCGACGATGAGCTTGCTGATGAGCTTGCTGCCGAGCTTGACGAGGCGCTCATAGATGAACTGGAGGATGAACTCGAAGCCTGGTTCGGTGCTGCAGTCCATGGGAAGAAAGTTCGCACCAGGAGCGGGTGTGCGATAAAGTTGTAGTGGTCCGTGTACGGGAAGACCATCTGCTCCGCGCATCTCCAGTGGATGTCATTTTCTGGTGGCGTGATTTGGTAGGTCCCACGGGCGTTTTCTGCCGTGCGCAGCAGCGATCGTTCCACTCGAGGGTAGTCCCAACCGCCTTCTACTGGAGTGACGTTGTCGGGCCATAGTCCTTGGCTAGTGATCATTTGTTCCGGGACCCAATAGCCGAGGTGTGGACATTGGGGGTAAGTGCCCACGAAGCAAACGGATCCCATGGTCTGGAAGTAGTTCGCGTATACTTCCTTGACGATCCACAGGTCCTCGTCCGAAGCGCTAGCAGAGGCCTTGTCCTCTTCTTCACGTTTGGGGAATAAGCTTGGAGGCATCCATATGTCTGGTACCGGTCGGGCCTCCTTGTACGTCTGCTGTGGGTTCTGACCCGCGCGTAAAGTGGGGACTTGAGTCAGGACTTCAGCTCGTCGAAGTTGAAAGGGATCTCCGATTGCGCGACGGGCGTTTGGTGTCATTGGCGGTGCTTCGAATCCCTCGAGTCTGCGGGTCGGGTATTCGTGTAGAGGGCCGCGTCCGACATTACAAATGTGTCCCCCAATGTCGGACGCGGCCCTCAAGCCGGGACGGCCTACCACCAGTAGTGACGCTCCGTAATCGGATTCTTATGCCAATTGGCCGAACACTTCCTATGGGGGACGGCTCGGCTGCCTCGGGTTCGGGATCCGGGACCGGAGCACGTGCTTCGGTCTGGAGCACTGGTGATCCCTGACCCTGTTTAAGGTCACGAACAAGGCCATCGTTTATTGGTCTTGCCGGCATACAATCTGCGGTCGCCACTCGTAGTGACGACGATGATGACGAAGACCGAGCTTGAGGGAGCGCCAAAGAGGCGGCCGTAGATGGCGTAGTCAAAGTCGGTGCCAGCGGCGCTAACGATGATGATGACGATGATGATGATGATGATGGTGATGCCCGATAGCTCAAGGAGCGTCTCGTATTCGAAGGTTTGCCTCGAAGTTGAGCGAAGGTATTGTCGTGCCAGTGCATCTTCCCTTTTCCAAGCTGATAGACGCCAAGGGCTAACTCCAATCTGAGAGGCAGTCGGTGTATTTCCCACTTGAGAGGGAGGCGTGTCTTTCCATCCCTGGGCCGATCCACTCGTGGAAGGCGTGGCTGTCGCAGCAGCTGAAGATGGAGACTCTTCTGGAGTTGAGGATACCTCCAGTTTCTGTCGTTTGGAAGGAGGAGTACCCGGTCTCTTCGATTCCAAATTTCCGCTTCGGGTGCGATGAGTGATGTGTTGAGTTTGCGAGGGCGTAGGATGGCTGGCTTGGCTCTCGCTGTTCTGTTCGCTCTCTTTTTCAACCACTTCGACTTCCAGTTCAACTTCTTCTTCGTCTTCTTCGTCGTCCTCGGCTGCTTCTTCAACTTGCTCCTCGACCTCCTCGTCGGCCTCTTCGTCTTCGTCTTCATCCTCTTCTTCATTGCGAACCGGCCATCCAACGTTGCCGTCGCAAGGTCTTCTTTTACGTGAAGACATGAACAGGTTGACTTGGCGGCCGTAGACGTTCGAAGTAGACAGAAGGTCGTGGGAGTTCAAAGGGAGCTGCAGTTTGGGACGGCGTTCGATGATTTTTTTGAATTTGGCTATCGGGTATGACGTCTCTTTCGCCAACGTTGTAGGGCGAAAGTCGTAGCTAACCGTAGCGAGTTGTAGGTCACCGACTTGAAGTGGCGTATTGAAGAGATGGAACTCGTAGTTCGTGGGCCGGGTCGCTTGCGCGTCATCAATGGAGAGGTTGAGCTGGGCCAAGACCTCGTTGGCGAGAAGCAGGTTCATACCTTCGGGAAGGTGGCTCGAGATATATATCGTGATGGCATGAAGCGGAGACGTCCGTGTGGCCGAGACGAAAAGTTCAATGCCTTCAGAAAGAGTGGCTTCAACACCCACAGATGAGCGTGCGTCGACGGGTGGGAGCGACACGATCTCAAGTCCTTGGTGTATTACCCAGTCGAGGAGGGCTACGCTTTTGCAGTTGCAGGCCGAGTCCAGAACGCATGTAGTCTTACCGATGATGTCTTCTTCCGGGGACGGGCGCAATGATTTGCGCACGTATACATCCCGCAGACGACGGTCGGGGTTGTAGACATGCGGAATAGACGTCGTGACTCCTGAGACGCCGCGCGCGTCGTCATGTGGAAAGCCCGTGGCTGCTTCGGCGTGGTGCCCGAGGATGGCTTCCAATTGCAATGCTTGCCTTCGTCCTGACAACGCTGTTGTCGCAGCTTGCATTGTTCAAGCGAATGCTTCAGGATCTGATTTGCAGTAGGAACATGGAGTCCCGGTGAAGGGTGAACGCTTTGGCGAGGTCGGGGCGGACTTGGTGGCAGCAGTAACCATCGACGATTTCTTCGAAGGGATGGCAATCGCATTCGCCTTGGTAAAGGGTGGGCGTGTTGCCGTCTTCTTCGTAGTCGGGGCTGGCCTGTCCATCTTAGTCCGCTTGTTGGGGCGTCCACGATCCGGTGATGCCGCCGGTTGAGCCATCGACATGGCGTCAGCCTTGCGCTTCTGACGAGGAGGGCGTTTGTTCTCCTTGTTTTCCTGCTGCGTCCTACGCGGTTTCTTCTGACGAGTGTCGACCTTGACGGTTGAATCACGGGAGAAGGTGGAAGGCGTCGGACGAGGAGGGCGCTCCCGTAGTCGCTTATATGTGGCGGCCGCCGAGGGCTTCGTAGTACTTTCCATCCAGGGCCAATATTCTTCCATGCAATGGAGATCAAGGGAGTTGGTCCGGGTAGAAGGTCAGCGAGATCACGGGGCCATGCGACACCGATTGCTTTAAATATCTCGGTGGCGTATAGGGTCCATCGCTCTCGTTCCATGGGCGTAAGCATCCGAGACACATCGCGGATTTGATCGAAGTCGGCTGTCTGGTAGCCAGCTGCATGGGCCGTGTCGTAGCTTGTGATGCAACGATTTACATATCCTGCGAGGCTTTCCTTCTTGAAGCGTCGAAGTTTGAGGGCTTGCAGAGCTGGTCGCTTCGTGTCTCCCTTGTCCAGTCGTCCCTTGAATAGTTCCATGAAATATTCCATGAGCATGTACGGGATGATGCTCCAGACGCGGGTGCGGTCGTCAGTGACACGAATGTACCGAGTCCAGTACGCATCCATGAGGGCCATTGCAGTTTTGTCGCCCCACTTGTTTACCGTGTCGATGATGCGGTTGCATGCCAACAGCATTGACAAGTTAATCAACTGTGAGTTGAATGCAAAGTTCGCGGGCTTGAGTAACGACGTCAGGTCCTGGCGCGGTGGTCGGGCGGGTCATCACGAAGAGGGATCGAACTCGGGCCATCATGTGTAGCGTGTGTGGGGTGGAACACCTGCAAAGGTGGACGATCGCAGGACTCTTGTTGTCGACGATGCTGACGAGGATTCATTGCCGGAAGATGGCGTGGATGGTGTAGCCGTCCCCGGAGGGCCATTCTCCGTCGAAGGGGCCGGTGACTGAGTCGCAAGCGTCGTACCGGACGATGGATCAGGTGACGAACCTGCAGACGAGCTCGATGTTGAGCTCGATGCTGGGCTTGAAGATGAGCTTGCGGGAGCCGGAGTCGCTACTGTCGCATTACCGGTTGTTGTAGTCACAGGGGCTTCACCTTGGTCCTCCACGGGAGGGTTCGTTCCACCAGCGAGCAGGGTCGAGTAAGCTTCTTCCACAACGGGGAAGAGAGGGCTCAGTGTGATTCTATAACCTTGCATTGTTGTATCCAGCGAGATGCGAGGCGTTGGGCGTGCCGGCGTCAATGTAGCGGGGGTTGAACCTGACGAATCAGTCGGAGTTGCTGTCAATGGAGCAAAGGCCGGTCTGGGCCCAAAGGAGCCAATTATCGGTCGAAATGGTGACGTGAAAGCTGAGTCAGTCATTGACAGTGCTCGATTGACCAATGGGACAGGTGGGCGAGATGCCACGATGGATGCCAGCGATGGATGCGGTACACGTTGTGGTAAGGGTGTCGCTCCACTTGCTAGACTTCCAGGGTGGGCAAACGGACCGACAGGGGTGATGGGAGGTACCCTACCAATAGGGGCCAATGCTGTTGCACCCGCAGGCATTGTAACTGGAGTAAGGCCAACGATGGGGTAGCTACGGGGGGCGATGTTGCAGCCGTTGATGGTGCAGTAGGCGCAGTGGGGCTCGTTGATGGGTGAGTCAGCGGTGCAAGTCCCGGAGGGATACTTCCCAGGGCTATTGCTGGCGTCGAACCAATCAGGGTCGATGGAGGCACGGTAACTGGGGTGCTTGCCGGGGCTGGAAGTACCAATCCATGAAGTGATCCAGGTGCTCCAGGCATCGACGTCGAAATAGGTAAATGATTAACATATACCTCGAGAGGGATGAGAGTACCCAGTTGGTTCCAGAGAGCCTCCTGTTGAGCTGCAGAGCCTGTAGGTCCCAAATACTCCTGGTAGATGTCGTGGGCCGTCACGTTGGGATTGCACATCAGCGTGAGGGATGGTGTCGGTGCCAATGGTAGGTGAAGCAAATTTGTTTGCTTGTCCTTGATTGCCTTGAGTAGAACGTTCCTGTATTCACCAGAGTAGTTGGTGAATAAATCCTCTTTGAACTGCGTTGATTGCGTCCACGAGAGGTCCGTAGTGAGAGGAGTAGACTTACCTTCCTCCACTTCCTTCAGAAACTTCTTTTCGGAGGGCAGAAGACCATGGTAGACGCCCAGTATGGTAAAAGGGTCCAAGCATTTCCTCTTGTGCTCGCGGATACGCGACAGGGGATCGTCGTGGCGTGAGTTGGCGAACATTCCACGTCGCCAGGGGTAGGCCAGGCAGCGTTGGTACACTTGTAGAGCAGGATGAGCAGCTAAGAGGATGATCTTGCTGAGTGATAGGGGGGTGACCCTAACACAAACAAAAACCAAACACATACTGTGTTGGTCGACTGCATAGAGTGTGGAAGAACAGAAATACGACACAAAAATGCAAAGACAGGTGAACGATCTGTCCCACATATGTGGTTTTTGATGACCTCTGATCTTTCACGTTCGTTGAGTAGTATCTTCCTTGTAGGAGGTGCTTTCAAATCGATCTGTCGACAGAGCACACAAAACTCGTGTGTGCAGTTTCCACTTGAAAGGAAAATTCGAATTGTGAGTTTGGATACAACCCCAAGGGATAAATACTCAACGAACTCTTGTTAAAATACTCCATGGCTGCAAACAGCCCTAACTCATAAGAGTAGGTGAAATACCAGTAAATAGCTGAGAGGTCACTTCGTTTATTTACGTTGATTTCTACTGGTTTGCAGACTTGGTTTGCAAAGTACGATCTTGGGTGAACGTAGATTGTCAGTAGCTGTTAGGCGACACTTGAAGTTAAATGTGCAAAGTACTTGAAGGTGGTTTCAAGTTCAAGTGATTGGTGTTCAAGTGGAAGTCCTGAACTTTCATTTGGGAAAGTCTTTCTGAGCCTAATGGCTGTGCACGCAGTGCACTGCAAATATCATTTTTATGTTCTCTTGACTGTGTTCCCCAAAGTTCACCGATTTTGCGGTCACTGTAAGTTCTGCATATCATGGGAAAAAGGCAATGGAGAAGGGGGAGATGGCATTTGCTGTAAAAACTTTAATTAAATCGTTTGAAGTCATTCCTGGACGAAATCGAAAGCTAGTTAGTGAAGTCGAAACGTCGTGCAGAGGAGAATCTAACGGATTGGTCAAAAACAGTAAAATGTCAACGGTGGTGGTTTTGGCCGGTCGTTAAAGTGCTCAGTCTGATAGTAGATACTGAGGACTCTGAAGGGTCTAATTATTTACTAAGTACCGATATTGCTGTTGACATTCAAGACAACAAAAAAAATTGATTTTTCTGTTTTGGTTGGAATTTCAGTTTTGCTTGGAATTTTGATTTTGGGTGAAAATTTGAATTTTTCAAATTAACGGCTATATTCGTCCGCAAAATATCGTAAATTTTCGCGAAATGTTACCGTTAAATTTGAATTTTTGAATTTTTGTCACAAAAATGAAAAACTGTCACAAAAATGAAAATCTGACACAAAAATGAAAAACTAATTTTTGTTGTTGTCTTGAATGTCAACAGCAATATTTCAATGATAGACTCGGAGTCACCGTTTTTTTTTTTTTTTTTTTTTTTTTTTTTTTTTTTTTTTTTAATATTAATATACATATTACTAGAAAAAAAAAACTTTCCTTCTCATACTTCGTCTTCCACTCACTCCTACGAGTGGCAAGTTTATGGTTGAAGTTAAGACTCGGAGTGATTGCGTGAATATAATTTAATGGACTCCAGTACATGAAAACGAGACTTCAAAGTTAGACAATCATTATTTTCTACTGAGTTGTATGAAGTGTCATTCATCTTATCTGAGGGGCTACGGTTGACATAATAATTAGTGATCACCTACGGTCAAGTACTGTGGTTCTTCTGCTGTCTGTAAATCTAGGAGGCAAAACTGTATATACATATATACTGTATATATATATATATAAATGTATGTATGTATTCCTATCTCTATCTATCTATCTATCTATCTATCTATCTATCTATCTATCTATCTATCTATCTCTCTCTCTCTCTTTCTCTCTCTCTCACTCTCCAGCGCTATAAACTGCGAACTATAAACTATAAACGCGACAGGTTTTTCACCTCCACCTTCAGCGTCGATGGCGGCTGCTCGATCAGCATTTTACACTGGATCAAAGAAAGCTCCCTATCCGCACTGTGCTCTGACTCCAACGTGTCACTGCTATCCGACTTCTTCTGCTTCTTCTTCGCCGGCATGTCCTTGTCATTATCCTTCTCCTTGTCCGTGTCCTTGTCCCTGCTTGCCTTGACAGCATCCATGGCTGCCTCTTGTGTCCTCTTTGCGTCGTGTGTGTGCTGGATGATCGCATGTACAGTGTTCACGCTGCCCACCGGACCACACGCCACACAAAAAAAAAAAACATGAGAGAAAAACAAAACAATATGCAAAAACAGGCAACATGCGGTAAGATTCCCGGAAAATCAGCGCAAATACACCAAGAGCAGCTTTTGGAAGTGAAAATATGCTAGAATTTCCGGCATTGTACCGCGAAAGTTTCCCTGCCTTCGCCTTAAGCCTTATTTGCCGTTATTGTTGTTGTTGTTGTTGTTTTTTTTTTTTTTTTTTTTTTTTTTTTTTTTTTTTTTTTTTTTTTTTTTTTTTTTTTTT
>WBZZ01003715.1:37500-45000 GCA_019918135.1 Paulinella micropora | reverse complement strand
ACGACGCTGACATTGATAAGATGAATGAGGGTCGGTGTCATGGGGTGGCGGAGGGAAAGCGTAGGTGCGCCGCAAGCTTGAAAGACCTTGAGCCTAAGTTCAATAGCATGCAGATTAAGGCAGCCACCCTCATAGATAGCAACTATTGCGTTGAACACCAATACCAGCGGGCAAAGCAAGAGAAAGACAATGCCTTACGCTTGCGGGCCTCCGACATGGCGCGACGGGATCATCTGCCCCTCATGTATGAAATGGGAGAGAGAGGTTTGGAAGCCCAGATCAAGAGTGGGAGCCAGCCATTGATGGTTGAGGCCATCGTGTGTCACGACTCAGGCGGCGCGGCAGGGAGTACCTTGGAACCGGTCACTCCTCCCTATCATCCACTATGCCAAGCCCCGTCCCAGGGAAGTTTACTGAGTGGATCGTCAATCGGCAGCCCGTAACGTGGGAAGCGTCCGGAGTGCCCTCGTGGCGGAAGATCTACCGCCTACATGAACCCCATGCCGGTGCCCAAGCCAAGCAAATGTACTTTCGGGGTGGAGTATCCCCTCTCGTGGGGGAGTTGTGCCCCAACAAGAAGCAAAGGTGCCGGTACAAGAACGAGAGCCGAGGGGTACTCCGCTCCGTCCGGTGGTGCCCGCCCCACGTAGAGAGAGTAAGGGTAGACCCCAAGGGGCTAGCGGGCCGTCGGCGGTACCTGCCCCGAAGGTCGAGATTGGTTCAACGATCTAGCCGGCTGAGGCTGGTAGTGGTATTATGAGCCAAAACCTTAAAATCCTTACTCAAAGCAAAGCGGGAGAATGTACAAGGGGTAAAGGTGAGGCCCGGACCGGAGGACTACCAACCTGATGGTTTGGCGGACGTTAAGGATGAACCTCCGGCGTGGCAGTCTGATGCTGACCCTTCCTCTGAATCGGACTACGAAGACGAGCGTGAGGGTGAAGACTGTCCCCGGCTAGAGAAATGGCCGAGGTCCAAGCTCGTGGAACCCCGAAAAGGGTACCGTCTCCCATAGATCCCGACCCTAGTGCCGTGGCAGACCCTGGTAGTAGTGATGAGACTGCCGGGACGGATAGCAATCCAGTGACTACGCCTTCAACTAGCCCGATCAATAGGCGTAGGTCGGTAGGTGCCCGTGCTTTTGGCTTCCTTGAGACTGTGAGAGCCTCAGTGAGTGGAATGCCTTGGTTTACGTCTCATACTAAAACTAAACATTCGACAATCTTGGGGGTATCCCTTTTTCCGAAATTTTCCATGAAGTATATGGACTTTTTTGAAAACGTGTGGAAATGAAAGGAAATGAATTCCCTGATTGCAGAACATATAAAAATAATATTAAAATATGTTTTTATTAATTGTAATACACTTTAACTTCATCTTCAGAGGTGGGCAGGAACCGGTCCGACACGGTAATTTTTCTACTTTTTCGTAGTCCCGGCTACCATGAATCTATGATGATAACAATGCCGAACATGCAGAATTTGCTTTTACTGTTTATTCTTGCTTATATTAAGCATTTTACTATATTAAGACATGGTTTTACCTTCAAAAAATTCTGTTTGCCCGCTGTGACGTACGCTGGTACGTAGAGGGGGGAGGGGGGGGGGTGGGGGGGGGGGGAATGGGTCGGAGGGAGGACGCTTCACATCAGATTCTGGTGCATTATCAGAGTTAAACAAATTTCTAATTTCAGTTTTTAGAAGAAGCGTTACAGTTGCAGTTGCCCTAGACAAAAACCATTATGAAAAAGTCGGACCCAGAAAAATTCATTCAAAAAAAATAATCACATACGACCACGTCCACGTCCACGTCCACGTCCACCCGCAGCACGACGTGCGCGGCGACGTCCGCGCAAACGGATTCCTGAGTTACGCATTCTCCAACTTGCGTCGGAGCGATCTGAATCATCTATAATATGGATAGCATCATGTTAAGGAGGAGAAGAACAAGAAGAAGAAGAAGAAGAAGAAGAAGAAGAAGAAGAAGAAGAAGAAGAAGAAGAAGAAGAAGAAGAAAACTAATACCATGCTTTTCTTCCTCTGAACCAGAAGATCGATCAGACGATGAGTCAGTTGATGAACTGGAAGATGAAGTATCAGATAAGTCATCCTCTGAATCTGCCACTGGTTCTGCAGGCTGAGCAGCACCAAGCTCTTCTTCCTCAGGGAACCCACAGTCGCATCGTTCGAAATGGTTCCACGCTTGTTCAATAAGCTCTGCCTTCTTGAACTGTTTCCGATCGGAGTTTTGCGTTGCAACACCATGCATTCTCATCCATGATTTCAATTCGCTAACTACCATCTGCTTGGACGCAAATTGCTTTTTTTCCTCTGACGATCTTAGCAACGTGAGAATTTTCCGCCAAGGCTCAGAAGCATTTCCAAATGCTAAATCCTGCTCCTGCTTTTCTTCGCTAGTAAGCTGTCTTGCACCACGCCATCTCGGGTGAGCTGGAGGACGTCCTTCATTAACAAAATAAGTGCGTGGTAAGGACAGCAGCTCTTCATCGGTCAAACGCGTAAGTGCGTTCATTTTCTCCTGTCGTTCTTGAGGCAACTCCATCCAATTTACAGGTAGCTCGTCGATCAATCGAAATTCTGCTCTCCATTCCTTGCCTTTTGCATCGACACAGGACATATGAGCAGGACGGCCGGGCAGGCCGCCTTCGAAGTAATCTCCATCCACCTCTACTCTGGTCAAATTTCCACCTGCTAACATTTCCTCCACATGTGCTCGCTCATCCGGCCCTAGGTATTTAGTAGCCAAAGCACGAATATCCTTCTTCAGGCGCGGATTGACGAAGTAGCCGACTGGAAGCTTGGGAGGCATGTCGGTCGCTGTCATAAATAGAGAGAGAGATAGATAGATAGAACGAGAGAAAGAGAGAGAGATATATATATATATATATATATAGAGAGAGAGAGAGAGAGAGAAAGAGAAAGATAGATAATATTATTACCGGGGCGTCCGATAAACAAATTGATCGGTTCTCCTCTGGGATCATCACGCACTCCATGAAAATCCTGTGCATCTCCCCAAGTAGCGATCTCTACAGTCGGCAAAGCGTCAGGATCTTTCTTGGTGATTCTATATGCCAAGGGTTTGTTGTAGTTTTTGAAACTCTTGTTCATACACGGGCTAAAATGAGTCATCCAGTCGTAGTTACATCCGAGAACAACCAGCACATGCCTCTTCTTGTGCTGCTTCTTGAATGCAAGAATGAGCTTTAATAACGCTTGAGCGATGTTAGTTGTCAGGAAGGTGCTCTTCCACCCGATATCCATAACTCGAAATTCCTGATCATCTCCATCGTGCCCGTGCCCTGGTGGCTTGCGATGTGACTCTACTTGGAAACGGATTCCTCTGTCAACGACATTGAGCCCAAGGAAACCCAGCATCGCCCACGCGGTGTTATCACCAGCTCCGTCCCACTCAAGATATAATTTCCACGCTTGCATTGTGCGAGGGTTCCAAAGTTGCCAATGTAAAAGTGCGGCAAGCATAGTAATGTTGCTGTTCGCGCCGTGTTCTACCGCGCCTTCAAGGTACGTCAGAATAAAATGCGTATCGGTAGTGTAGCAGGTATTGATTCCAACGCAAAGGCGAAACACAATTTTTCCTTTGAAATCTTTCGCGGCGCGGCGGCAAGATGGGATCTTCACTGGCGGTTTCATATCGGCTGATATGACTGTGGCAGCAAAATCTGCTGGTGCTGCCTTCTTGCGCTGCATGCTGGCAACGCGGCACGCCCTGTGAATTTTGTGATGAAGCCTGCTACGGCGACGCCATTCTTGAGCTTCTACTTCAGTCCTGAAACCGTTAGAATGATCAGCAGCAAGCTCTGTGCAGATCTCGCATTTTGAGAAATCTCCTTCTGCAAAACAAACGTGTAATAAGTAATGATAACGAAAATATGCATAATACCTCTGACAAACTTGACGTGCGGAAAATCCATGCGCCAAACTTTGTTGATCGTATTGTCTGTCGGAGGATTATTTGGATCAACTCGTTTCGAACAACCAAACCGAAGGCACATATCTTTCCAATTCTCGCGAACATAGTTTTGGACTCCTGCGTCCTGAGCCATTTCTTGCATCCTCCATATTCCGTCGCTGCATATCTCCGGGTAACTCTCCATGAACTTCTCGCAGAGTAATACTGCTACCACATCTTCTGTTTCAGGAACGGTTGAGTAGCTTTTTGTCAAAACCTTCGTGTTATTTGCAAGAAGTTTGTGTGCTCTTGACAAAACTTTATCACCGATCCCGTAGATACGCTGCCAGGCTACTTTGCACACAGCCTCCGTTAAATACATATACTGAAACGATCCAGTTTTTGTTTGAAACGATTCAAGCTGCGAAGCTGCCCAAGAATAAAGCTCACTGAGAGACGATGACGCATTCTTCGCTCTCGTGTAAAGCACATCACGCGTGTCGATAAATGAATAACACTTCCACTTTTTGCAGCAGACAGACTTAACTTCCCTGTCCAAGTCGGCGAAGGTAATCCCCAACAGTTTTTGGAGCGCAGACGGTCTCTGAAGCTTCACTGCACCTTTCGTGCGACTTTTCATCGTGTAGGGGCGCGTTGGATTCTTACGTGGTCTGCTGTAAGGAATTGGTGATAATCTCATGATGTTATACAACAGCTCATTCGATTCCATAAGCTCGTCGAAGTTCAATCGAAGCTCGTTGGATAATTCCGCATCGTCCACGCCGACCAGAGGAGGAAGCAATCCAGGGTTGATAGATGCAGCATCACCGTTTGAATCCGTATCTGAACACTCTTCGTCGACGTTCTACGCAAACAAGATCGCTTATGAACATTAACCAGCATGAACATAGACAGGTAGAGAAAAAAAATTACCATGGAGCCAGTAGGAAGATATAGTCTAGAGCTGCTGCAGCTACTAACATCATATCCTGTAGTGACAGTAGAACTGTCTGACTGTTTCCAGCTGTCGAGGTTAGCATCAACGTCAGGAACACCTGCCTGTAAAAAAGAATCTTCTCAGTAATAATTTTCATTTATTTATTTTTTACCTGTGCATCACTCAAGCTTGATTTTTCTGTGATGACTGTAATGTCCGAGCTTTCCCTGGGCAGAAGCGTGCGGCGACTATCTGAAATTGAGGACACGCTGTCGAGAAGCTTCCTCTTTTTTTCCGGCGGAATAGATGATGACCTGGAGAGCGGTTGCTTTCCATCAGAACTAATACTGCTGACCGACGCTAAAAGTTCAACCTTTGCTTCATGAAGCAAGGAAATTGACTTAAGTGGAAGCGGATGTTCTTTCTCAGGAACGATGAAACATACATGACCAATGTCAGTCTCGAACAGGAAAACTGGGATTTTAGCTCCTTCCTTGGCAGCCTCTTTCAACCAGACCGGATGTGCATCGCTTGGCAGCGTAGCTATCTCTAGGTCTGGATTAGGTGCATAGCTGAGCAAAATCTCTTGATCTTTCGATATTGCGGTGGTGACAGTCACAATAGGAGTACCCTTGCTGACCTGACATTATTTACAACAATATTTATAGAAAAAATACAACACACGTAACAAAAACTTACATTGCATGGATGTATGTAACAACTAACATAATTTACCTTCACGTTCGGTCGGCAAGTGTCATCGTCGAGCTTGTTGAACCCTTGCGATGAAGAGTTGATGAGATGCATTGCATTCCTGCTCGATTCGTTAATGAATTTAATTGGATGCATCCCTGTTTGCAGGGAACTCCCAATTTTCATAGTGAAATGATCAGAAAATGCAGCATGATCTGCAGCACGCAAAGACTTTCCTCCTGGTTCGAGGAGCCCAAGCTGAAAAGAAGGAGGAAGGTATTTATCAGCAAAGACTCCGTAGCCACCACCACGGTGTGCCACATATATCGGCGCCTTGCTAGCCCTCAGCATGGCATACCTAAAGTTTGAAATACACATGAAAAAAATGGCAGCGCTTCCCGTTAGAGGGAATCACTAAAAAAAAAAAGGACAGAGAAAGGCTCACTGATAGAAGGCCACACACACTAGCTAGTTATACTAAAGCTAGTATCTATACTCCCCTCTTTAAACTATGCTATATAATAATAATAATAATAATAATAATAATAATAATAATAATAATAATAATAATAATAATAATAATAATAATAATAATAATAATAATAACAATAATAACAATAATAATAATAATAATAGATTTATCAGTCAATTGGCCTTTGATCCTGTCGGACATGTGCCTCCATTGGTAGCACGGGGCCGTTCGGTGACGCGGCTCCGCTCCAAAGACTCAATAATAATAATAATAATAATAATAATAATAATAATAATAATAATAATAATAATAATAATAATAATAATAATAATAATAATAATAATAATAATAATAGTGCTTCTCAGTCAATGGCGAATGCATTTCTGCACATGTGCCTCCATCGTCTCACCCGTGAGGGGAGTACGAAGATTTGACGATAGGCTCTACTGACACCCCCGCAAGGCAGCTCCAAGCAACAATAATAATAATAATAATAATAATAATAATAATAATAATAATAATAATAATAATAATAATAATAATAATAATATATTGAAGAGGAAATGCAAAATCATGCCGGTCAGTTTCACAAACTTTTGTGCAGAGTTTTTTCCACAGATTGTTGTGTACAGAAGAAAAGAATAGCATTCCCGCTCATTCTGAGCTGGGAAAAGAGCGGGAATGCTGTTACATCTTCTCGAAATGTCATGCTCTCAATAAAATCTCTGCACAAAAGTTTGCAAAACAGCAATCCAAAAACGAGTTTCATCGAATTGCTGGTTTGTGAAAAATAGATTAAGCTGGGTCGTGCAATGTTAGGAAATGATATTTATAGCTTCAACAAACACGTTGCAGCAGAAACATGCAAGGGATGACATGAGTTGAGAGTACGTACTAGGAAGGAAATGCAAAATCATGCCGGTCGGTTTTCACAAACTTTTGTGCAGAGTTTTTTCCATAGATTGTTGTGTACAGAAGAAAAGAATAGCATTCCCGCTCATTCTGAGCTGGGAAAAGAGCGGGAATGCTGTTACATCTTCTCGTAATGTCATGCTCTTAATAAAATCTCTGCACAAAAGTTTGCAAAACAGCAGTCCGAAAACGAGTTTCATCGAATTGCTGGTTTGTGAAAAATAGATTAAGCTGGGTCGTGCAATGTTAGGAAATGACATTTATAGCTTCAACAAACACGTTATAGCAGAAACATGCAAGGGATGACATGAGTTGAGAGTACGTAGGAAGGAAATGCAAAATCATGCCGGTCGCTTTTCACAAACTTTTGTGCAGAGTTTTTTCCACAGATTGTTGTGTACAAAAAAAGAATAGCATTCCCGCTCATTCTGAGCTGGGGAAAGAGCGGGAATGCTGTTACATCTTCTCGAAATGTCATGCTCTTAATAAAATCTCTGCACAAAAGTTTGATAATAACACGACCCTTTTTCCACACGTTCAAATTTCAGACCGG
>WBZZ01003715.1:7500-35000 GCA_019918135.1 Paulinella micropora | reverse complement strand
AACTCATAACCCTTTGGTGGTAGATGCTGGGGAGGAGGGTCGTTGCGCGCGTAAAAGATCTTAAACTCCGCATATGCTGGTTGATAGCCCAGGACCCAGCAGACACCAGATTGTTATGGGTGGGGTTTTGAGGCAGCTCTAGCAACCGCGCTTGGTGTATGCACTTGCACATTCGGTGACGTATTGCAAGAGGTTGCTGGGACTGCGGAATAACCTCGGCTTAGTGCAGTCTTGCCCTCAGGAGCTCCATCGGTGGCCCCGATCATCAGGCGAGAGACTGACACGGGGGGGTGGAGGACCTCGAAAAAGGGTATTGGAGGCTTATGTCCGTTGAGGATATGCCATTAGCTGCATCAGTACGCCTCAGATATAGTATTATTATTATTATTATTATTATTATTATTATTATTATTATTATTATTATTATTATTATTATTATTATTATTATTATTATTATTATTATTATTATTATTATTATTATTCAGCCCAATGGCCTCAAGGCGTTAAACTGTGACGCCAACTCATAACCCTTTGGTGGTAGATGCTGGGGAGGAGGTTTGTTGCGCGCGTAAAAGATCTTAAACTCCGCATATGCTGGTTGATAGCCCAGGACCCAGCAGACACCAGATTGTTATGGGTGGGGTTTCGAGGCAGCTCTAGCAACCGCGCTTGGTGTATGCACTTGCACATTCGGTGACGTCTTGCAAGAGGTTGCTGGGACTGCGGAATAACCTCGGCTTAGTGCAGTCTTGCCCTCAGGAGCTCCATCGGTGGCCCCGATCATCAGGCGAGAGACTGACACGGGGGGGTGGAGGACCTCGAAAAAGGGTATTGGAGGCTTATGTCCGTTGAGGATATGCCATTAGCTGCATCAGTACGCCTCAGATATAGTATTATTATTATTATTTAGGGAGTACATAGGCCATCGGTCCCTTTCCATGGGCTGATTGGTATAAAGCTCCTAGATTAATGTTCTATGCCGTCACTTCCTTTATTCCACCGATTGGTGTGGAGACTTTCCTTATGGAATGGAGGACTGGATGCACATGGCCTTTTGGCTCAGCAATTGGCAGACGATACATATTATTATTATTATTATTATTATTATTATTATTATTATTATTATTATTATTATTATTATTATTATTATATTGTTATTATTATTATTCGATAGCATAGTTTAGAGAGGGGAGTATAGATACTTAGCTTTAGTATAGTTAGCTAGTGTGTGTGGCCTTCTATCAGTTATCAGTGAGCCTTTCCCTGTTTTTTTTTTCGAGTATATTTCTTCTAACGGGAAGCGCTGCCATTTTTTTTTAATTTAAACTCTCTTTTTATTATTATTATTATTATTCCTCTTTTGCTGCTGCTTTAATTAGCTTGCTCTTTAAGTTCACATCCGAGGACAACAAACATCGGGAGGGGGCGCTCGCGCTCGACGTTGCACTTACAAAGTACAACAATTTCGAACTGAAGGCGTCCACGCAAGTGGAGACATGTGAGGGTGAAACTTCACCTTGTGCTCCCGGGTCTTTTTCCCTATAAGTATGAAAGATTTTTATAAACTGATTGTTTATTTTTTATTTGCAGGCTCTTCATTGTCTTTCCCATTGGTTGGCGCAAGAAGACTCCTGCGCAAGTCAATCGAGGTACTGTATGTTTTTCAAAATTCACAAGCTGCACATATTTTTTATACTTGGATGTTGCAGGATCGAAGCGCTTCATTTTTGCTGCGCGCGAGGTCGACACTGACGGCGATGGCAAGGCTGACGAAATCCAATATCAGCTCATGGGTTTTTTTGGTTTTAACCTTAAACACTCTTGCATGCTTGATCCGTCGCCGATGGACTTCGAGAAGCAGGTGAAGCCCGCGTGGCTCCTCTACGTCGGTAACCCCACGAACCCGCCTATGATTTGCAACTGGCGGAAGCGGGAGCTTTTGCTTCTGTACGAAGCAAACAAGGTCATTTCTTCTTCTTCTTCTTCTTCTTCTTCTTCTTCTTCTTCTTCTTCCTCTTCTTCTTCCATTTTTCTTTTTCTTCTTCATATACATGTTATTATTCTTTTTCTCCACCAGCTCCATCTTTTTTTTTTTTGTTTTTTTTTTTTTTTTTTTTTTTTTTTTTTTTTTTTTTTTTTTGGCATCTTCCTTTTCTTTATTTTGCATATTTACTGCATGCTCGCCTGAAACGTTAGAAGAAGAATCAAAAAAAGGGCCCGACTGAGCCTCGCTCTTCGGGCAGGCCAAAAAAACTGAGATTCGGTAGCAACATTGTATGTAATGAAAAATGAAGGATGTATGTAATATTGTTTGGTTCTTTGTGCAGAATCCATCGACGTCGACGATGTTCCAGACGTTCCAGACGTCCCTGAAGAAGAAGAGACCCCTGAGCCTCCTATGCCTAAGGGGTCCAGCAAGAAAAAGCCAGGTACTAGCAAATTTCATCTTTTTTTGTGTGCTTTTTTTTCAGTGTTTCTAATTTCTGACGTGACTAGGCAAGCCGAAGTCCAAAAAGCCCGCGGTCGACGCTGATGAAGTGGACATGTCGTTGGAGGTATAATCTTTCCTACTCCTTCTTCTTCTTTTTCTTTTTTTTTGTGAGGGGGGGGGCCCCCGGGGGGGGGGGGGGGTCAAAAGGTCTCTTTGGGCGCCGCAGCATATAGTTTAGAGAGGGGAGTATAGCTACTAGCTTTAGTATGGCTAGCTAGTGTGTGTGGCATTCTATCAGTGAGCCTTTCCCTGTCTTTTTTTTTCCGAGTATAATCTCTCTAACGGGAAGCGCTGACATTTTTTTTCAAACTTTATTATTATTATTATTATTATTATTATTATTATTATTATTATTATTATTATTATTATTATTATTATTATTTAGGGAGTACATAGGCCATCGGTCCCTTTCCATGGGCTGATTGGTATAAAGCTCCTAGAGTGATGTTCTATGCCGTCACTTCCTTTATTCCACCGATTGGTGTGGAGACTTTCCTTATGGAATGGAGGACTGGATGCACATGGCCTTTTGTCTCAGCAATTGGCAGGAGATATACTATTATTATTATTATTATTATTATTATTATTATTATTATTATTATTATTATTATTATTATTATTATTATTATTATTATTATTATTCTTTGTTGTTGTTGTTGTCGTTGCTGTTGGTTTGTTCTGCCACTGCCTTGTTCGCAAGAAATGAACGACTTCTTTCAAAACAACGGCGACCGGTATTGTATTCAGGGTAGTTCGTCCGCCGGCGTGTCGAAAGAAGTCGTTCAGGATCTTGTGAACAAGGCAATGTCAGAACAAGCCGCATCCATTAAGGAAATGCTAGCAGAAGAAAGAAAGTTGAGAGAGGAGGAAAGGAAGAAAAAAGAAGCGCAAGATCGGAAGGAAAAAGAGGCGCAAGAGAAGCGACAACGGGAAGAGGAGAGAAGAAAGAGGAAGAATTCGAAGAAGGAGAAGGAGGAGGAGGAGGAGGAGGAGGAGGAGGAAAGCTCAGAAGAAGAGAATGAGAGAGTGAAGAAGAAGATGAAGAAGAATAACAAGAACAAGAAAAACTATGATGATAATGATAACAACAACAACAACATCAGCAACAACAACAGCAACAACAACAACAACAACAACAAAAATAGTAAGAGCGAGAGAGAAAGCTTGCTGGAGGATCTCATCGCGCGGATGGCAGCTGGCGCTCTGTCTGCTGGTAACTCACCTTCCACCCCCCAACGCGGCACCGGTCTCACCGCTCCCAGCTCACCTAACGCATGGGAGTTTGTTTTAGCATCGCTTGCGCTGACTCGGCGCTAACTTCAAATGCACGCACCAGGTAGTTTGCATAGCTTTCACTTTTCTCCTTCATCTGAAAGATGTTTGAATTTGTTTTGTGTTTTTTTTCTTTGTAGTAGTGTAGTATTAATCGTAATTTTTTGCACTGGCAGGTTTGTTATGGTCGAAAGCGTGATTAAGAACGTTTGTCGCGTGCAAGAGTTAAACAAACTTCTAATTTAGTTAGTATGATATTACGGAGTTAGATTTATTATTTTTTTTAGTAATTAAAGAAATTTTGTTGTAGAATCTATGTATTTTGCGTGGCGACATCGCACTTCTCTTCCTCCCCCGTTCCCCCCTCCCCCCTCCCCCCCCCCCCGGGGGGAATTTATTGTAGGTAAAAGCAATGTTTATTATCATAATAAAGTAAAATGCTTAATGTAAACAAAGATAAACAAACTAAAAGCAAATTCTGCATGTTGGGCATTGTTATCATCATAGATTCATAGTAGCCGGGACTATGAAAAAGGAGAAAGATTACCGTGTCGGACCGGTTCCTGCCCACCTCTGAAGATGAAGTTAAAGTGTATTACAATTAATAAAAACATGTTTTAATATTATTTTTATATGTTCTGCAATCAGTGAATTGATTTCCTTTCATTTCCACACGTTTTCAAAAAAGTCCATATACTTCATGGAAAATTTCGGAAAAAGGGATACCCCCAAGATTGTCGAATGTTTAGTTCTAAGACAGTAGCGCCTGCGGAACGGAAAGTGACTTCACTGTTGCCTCCCACTACTAGTCCCGGCCAGTCGACGGCCTACTCCACATCAGGTAAGACACTTAGCCCTACCCGACTAGGTACCGGAGAGCGAGAGAGCCGACTCCGAGCTGTGCTCGAACAGCAAGAGGAGATGCGCAGGTTGCACCGTCCGGCCTTGAGCAGTGAGGAAGAAAGGGATGAGGCCGACTTCCAGAACATGTGGGGTGAGTGGACTAGGCTGTTGTATGACTGGGCGCAGGGAAGTGAGTATCCCATGAACAAGCCTAGGTGGCCGAGACATTGGGCCGTAGAAGGATCTGCAGCCAACAGTTCCGCCGTGTTTTAACAACGTACTAGACCGTTCCGGGTCCGAGAGAGGGTTGCGAACGGCGAGAGCGTACTAGAGAAGGAATACGCGAGTTTGCCCGAGGAAGAAGGGGAAGCTGACCCCGTCGACGACCTAGTGCGCAGAACGCGGATGGATGGTGAAAGGTGCCCGGTTAGCGGAGCATGCTCTACTAGGACGGAGTAGTGATAAGGACACCATGTTTGATTCAGGGGCTACCTTACACTTTGTGCCGTTAGGAGCGGAAACCCAGCTGTTTAACTTCAAGAGGGGGATGAAGCGGGTAGACACAGTCAACGGACAAACCACCGTGACTAAGAAGGGATCCTTAAATATGCTAACTGTGAACGGCAAGGGAGAGAAGAATAGGCTACAACTGGAAAATGTTTGGGTAAGCCCCAATCTGGACGAAACCTTAGTGTCCGGGCCGAAGTTGGCCAAGGAAGGGTATAGTGTGGTGCTCGGGGGGACAGGAGAGGGTTACATCACCAAAGCCCTGATACCGGACATTCCCCAGCGGCTTGTGGCTGGCAACTATTCCTTGACGCTAAGGAGAAGGTGTAGCGGTTCTTAGCCTCCACCGACCAAAGGTTGGCGGCGGATAAAGCTGAGGCTAGAGCTTTCTTTGGTAAGGAAAGGGCCAAAGTCAAGGAATTGACTAGTGAGCAGTTGCATCAGAAATTTGGGGGCCCGGGAAGCCGAATGCAGCACCTCATAGGTGAGGCGTATGGGATCAAGATAGTGAGCGGAAAGACCCACGATCAGGCGGTAAAGGACTGTAGTTAAAAGAAGTGCCCGGACGCTAAAGCGGGCAAGGTTGACGATCCGGCAAGCAACCAACTAACGCAGCTCGATAAGTTCGAGGCGGTGTCGTTCGACAAGTCTGGGTGCTTATGCAAGGCCTTAATGGGAGGGTATTGGTATAGCATGGTGGGAGTTGAGGCTAACACCGGGTACGCATTCGGTATCCTACTCAAGGACGGTAAGGCTGCACCTCAAGTGCGGTTCATGAAAGGTTGTATAAACTTCCTAGAGACCCAAAGCGAAAAGCAGGTAAAAGAGATTCGAGTAGACGGGGAGCATGCGTCCGCTGACTTTCAGAAGCTGGTGTGGTCCAAAGGGGTAAGGAAGCGGATCAACACGCTAAGCGAACACAACAAAAACACCTACTCGGAAGTGTCCCAACGGGACTTTTGGCGCAAAGCGCGTCATAAGATGGTGAGGGCGCAGCTAGTCTACGGTTTGTTGGGGTATGCGTGGCATCACGCTATCCTACTCCATAACCTTTCATCTGAGCGGTCCGGTGGCCATGGGGACGTCCGGATGTTTGAACTCATGCCGCGGGAGAAAAAGGTGAACTGGATCGCCTACCTTCATGCCTTTGGGTGCTTATGCCATGTAGTCATAGATGGCAAGTTAGGGCATGATGAAAGCCGCACGTATTACATGGCAGCCTGGATCGGTTTGAGTCTGGAACACTCTGCCCACCTGGTCCTGTGTGAAGGGCGGGTGTTTCCGTGGCGCAATCTTCAGAACTTCAATGATAGCCAGCCGGCCTGGCCTTTGTTGAAGCCCTAATGGGAGAAAAAGGGGATTAACATGGAGCAGTTCAAGGGAGACCTCATGGTAGAGGATGCCGACCTGGACCAGTTGTTCGTCCCTAAGTCCCGGGTGGGAGTGACCAAGACCGGCGCCATTGAGAAGTCCCAGGGTCAGGGGGAGTCCGATACCAGCTCCGACTCGGAAGGGGAAGTGGAGGAGTAACAATGACCCCGGAACAGGAAGCAAAGGAAGCCTTGGAAGAGACCCATGCCCCAGCACCCGAGTAGCAGGAAAAGGTGAAGGAGATTGGTGAGCTAAAGGGAAGGTGGGTCGAAACCCCAGCTACCCAGTGGGGTTGGGCTTGGGCTAAGAAGACCTACGGGATAGGTTTCAAGGACAAGGTCCGACGGGGGCAGGTGCAAGACGTTAGCGAACCCATGTGGGTAAAGAAGCAAAAGAAGCACCAACCAACCCGTTGGGTAAAGTTTGAGGATGACGATGCCCCGGACCGTATGTTGGACACGGAGATAGTCGAGTACCTTGCCTCCGGTCCGGAGTCCGCACATGCGGCCACGTTTACGAGGCCGGTGGGTGAGAAGCAAGCCGACGAGTCGGGGTATTGGGATGACGCTCGTGCGGAAGAGATATCTACACTCTGGGAAAAGGGGTGCTTTCTGAGGGTCCGAGCGGACTTAGTCGACAAGAAAAATATCTGTGAGGGGCGTTTCGTGGATGTCACTAAGGAGGCCGGTGGTAAGATCTTGAAGTTAAGAGCCGATGGACAGCTAAGGGTTATTCTATGATCCAAGGATGGCATTTCGGGAAACGAGACTTCCCCACCCCCTGTGCTCTTACCATCCTGATGCTATTTGCTCTGACGGTGTTTTTTGGTTTGATCTTGTCTAAGTGGGACGTCGAAACAGCTTATACACCGAGGCGTCTGCCGCCGAGCAGGGTTATCGCCCCACTTATATCGTGTCGCCATTTGGTTTGGAGGAACCGGGTTATGTGTGGGAAATGCTTAAGGCCCTGTACGGTAGACCTGACGCGGGCCGTAAGTGGTGGCTTTACAAGTTAGTGCCTTTCTTGGAAAGCTTGGGTTTTAAGGCACATGCTTCGTTTCCTTGTTTCTTCTGGCGATGGTTACCCGGTAAAGAAAAACTGGAATCTGTTTTTGTGCACGTAGACGACATGATGGGAGCGTTTAGTGGCAAGGAGGTTGAAGCGGAGTTCTTAGCCGCCGGTAAGAAGGCCTTTAGGGTCTTTAAGCAAGAGGCGCCGACCGGGGTGGTAGGCCTGAACATAGAAGATAAGGAAGACTGTCGGTTAGGCCGTACGATCAAGATCTCTCAGGAAGATTTCATTAAGGAGGCCGTTGAGAAGTTTCAGTGCACCGGTCTAGCTACTGCCGACTCGCCGTGGTTGATGCCGGGGGTGCGGGCCGGTAAGCAATCGGTATTAGAGCAGTTCTCTCCGCAGCATATCCTAGGTGTCCTGTTGTGGACATGCATTACTCGGCACGAGGTCTTGGGCCCACTAGGGGAGGTAGCAAGTGCTTAATTACCAGCAGGCCGAACAGGTCGTGCGGTACCTCAATGGTACCCGATCTAAAGGCATTCGGTTCACTAAGGTGAACGGTACCCGCTTGATGTCGTGGGCAGACTCAAGTTGGAAGGGTACACCAGAAGATCGCCGTGCTCGCTTAGCGGGCTTTCATTTCTTTCTCGGTGGCTCTGTGCTGCCTTTCTGCCTCAAGCGGAACGTGTCAGTGGCTCTTCCAAAGGACGCGACCCTGGGCGCCCGCGTGGAGGAGAAGGCGCGTGCGATGAGCGACGAGCTGGTGGCGGCTGTGTCCGGGCGCGGGGATCCAGAAGAGGCGGCGGCCGGCGCGCGTCTGGTGACTGCGGCTCCAGAAGCCTCATCATGTGAGGCTGAGGTGTATGTCATGGTGGAGGCATACCATGGGCAAGACAAAATCATTAATTTTGTGCAGGGGATCGCTGACGGCCGGGTCGCCGAGTCGGACGCGATGGGGCCGAACGGGTGGGGGCAGCCCCCCATCCTGTACGGCGACAACCAGAGCGCTTTGGACCTCGCAGATACGAATGTATTTTCTAGGAAGCTCGGGCACGTGGACCTGCGCTGCGCTATTGTGAACCAGAAGGTGGACGCTGGGCTCAGTCGTGGTCAACGAGAAAGTGGCGTCGGAGGATAATGTTGCCGACATCAACACGAAGCCTGCGAGGGGAGCCCTACAACCGCCGAGTGCGTCACGTCGCTGCAGATTAAAGACTTGGGGACCGTTCCCTCGTGGAGGGACAGCTCCCGACTGCTGACAGCGGATTCGTGTGGTGGCGACCGGTGCCTGGAGGAGCGGTGGGACTTTCAACTTGCGTGGACACTTTTAGGACCTTGGGTAGGTTACCCGATAGCAAGTGGATGGTTTTATCAATTCTGCGACTAGATTGCCGAACTCCACAGTCTGGAGACGTAGGCTAGCGCATTTGCTCTTTTTAGTCCGAACCTGCTTATTATTCAAGTTGCACTAGTGTGCTTACTCCCGGGCCGCTTTCAGTTTCAGTGTAGCTATTTAGCCGAACTCCACGGGAGATGTAGGGTAGCTCACTTGCGCTTGTTTATCTACTTGATATAGTTGTTAGTTACGGATTTTGGTAGGACACTGGCTCGTACTGAAGGGAGTCTAATTAAGGGGGAGCGTTGGACATTGATTAGACCCTTTCTCTTCAGTTATGTCCATTATTCCTTAATTATCAGTGAGTAGTAGCTTAGGAAGTGGGAGAGTAATTAGTCATAGCGGCCCTTAATATTAATACTAATTACTAGTCATATTGTGGCATTTCTGCCACGGTGGCTACATTTTTAGGTATTACCTATTTCAGTCATATCATTACCACTTAGTACGGACGTTACTTTTCTTTTTTGATTTCTGTGGCGGGATCGTGTCTGTGAATCAGTATCATTGAATAAGTAAATATTTGAACTGGTATACTGGGGGACTTACTGGGGGACGCCCTAGTTCGATCCTGAGCCACTACAACCGGTCCAGATTTCTTAAGGGTTATGAGCCTTGAGCGTTGAACACCCTGAAGCGCAAACCAGAAAAGAAGCTAGCTGGATCCAAGACCCTTCAGGCCAGAAGGGCAACCGCGGGATAGGTAGTGCCACACCTTGAGTGGCACAGAACAGGGAAGCATACTGCTTACCTGAGGGGGAGTGCACAACAAAATACTTACGCCATCTAGGTGCCATCTGGGCGATCTGGGGCTCGGGAAAAGGGATTAACTGTGAAAAGGGAAAAGGGAGGGATCGTGGACAACGTCGGTGGACACTGCAGCCCCAGGACTTTCTCCACAGGGCAAAAGGGAGTGAGTGCTGGGAAGCACAAGTCAACAGGGAAAAAGGGAGGCTGAGACTGAGGCATCGAAAAGCAAGGTAATCTGTGACACTGTAGCTGCTTAGACATGTCATTCCCGCTAGAAGAGGAAAGATATCAGCTCACAACCGTGCAGCGGAGGGGAAACGTAATACAAGGGGAAAACAATGAGGAAGCATACGATGGGAAAAAACCATTCAAGGCATGGAGGAGAGCTGTTTTGCTAAGGTTGGGGGAGAAAGGTTTAGAGGGAGCCCTCAAACCGGTAAACGAACATTATCGCATGGTCCATGAAGACAATGTTACAGCCTTGCAGTCCAAAGGGAAGGATGTACCCAAATATATGTGGCTGTGGGAGGAGTTGTATGGGGATGGGGAAAAAGAAAACGAGATTGAGGAAGAGGAGAGTGTGAGGGAGGTGACGAGAAAAGAAAGGGAGGAGACGGAAGTAAGATCAACCATGAAGCAAAGCACCCCAAGCATAGCTGATAAGAGGACGAGCACGAGGCTGAAAGAAGCTGTGGAAAGACAGAGAAGGCAAGTGAGGTGAGGAAGAGTATGTTAGCTTCACCAGTGGCCCAAGAATCAGTTGAGACTGAAGAAAAGGCAGACCAAGAGAGCACCAACAAAGAGAAGTTAGAGAGGGAGGAGAACAGTAAGCTGGCTCATAGATATGAAGGGAGTGTGAAGGCAGAGGTGACGAAGCAAAGGAAGAGAGCGTTTTTATTTGTGTATGGGAGATTGACGGGTAAGGCGAGGAGAAGTGTGAGTGACTTGGTGAGGGATGATTCGCCTGACTTTGGGCAAAATGTGAATGAGATATGGGATAGATTGGTGTAGAGGTTTGGGGAGGTGAGTGCAGAGGATGTGCAGGATAGGGTGACTGCGTTGCATACATGGAAGCTGAGGGAGAATGAGGACTATTCACCTCAGTTTGATGAGTTGGCGAACTTAGTGGAGGAGTTAGAGATGAAAGGGCATGTAACCAATGACCTCACATTTGAAACGATCATAACGAGAGCTTTGAAAGACCCTTGTTATGCTTCTGAAAGCGTGAGAACAGAGTGGAGTACTTGGTTGAGTACCCTTTCAGTCAGTAAGAAGCAACACAAGTGGACTTTTGAACACTGGTGGGGAGGTTCAAGAGAAAGCACTAGACATAGATAGGACCAAGGAGAGGGCGAGGAAGGGAGGGAAGGGAGAAGGAAAGAAGAAAGAAGGAGGGCCAATTGCTTGAGCTGCTAAGGCAAGCACTGAGAAGGTGTGTGTGTTCTTTCAGAGTGCGAGAGGGTGCTTGAAAGGCAAGGCATGCAACTTTAAGCACATAGAGGGAGTCATGCATGGGGAATGTTTTGTCTTTGAGAGGACAGGGGGGTGCAAGTATGGGGATAAGTGTAAGTTCAAGCACACAGAGGAAGTGAAGAGAAGAAAGAAGAAAGAGGAGACAAAGACTTGCTTTAACTGTCGAGAGAAAGGGCATGTTGCTGCTGAGTGTACGAAAGAGTGTGCGAAGTGCGGGGGAGATCATCTTATGACCAATTGTAAGGTGATAGAAGAAGAGGGGGGGAAGAAAGCGAAAGAAAGAGGGAAGAAGGATGAAAGCTCTAGTGACTCGGAGGGAGAAGAAGGAGTGAAGAAGAAGGAGAAAAAGAAGAAGAAGGACCTAAGTAAGGCGATGAGCTTGCTGAACAAGAGGAAGTACGGGTTTAGTGCCGGAAAGAGGTCACCAGGGGTCACACAAAGTGACAGTGAAAGTGAGAAGGAGGAGGAGAGGCCAGCAAGGGCCTACATGCTCAAAAGCTTGAGCACGGCGTCGGAGGAGGAGTTCGTCATGAACATGAAGGCGCCGAATCGCTTCTGTGAACAACTGTTGGACATATCGGACTCGGACGAGGACGAGATGGAGAAGGAGAAAGGAGGGGAAGTCAACAAGGGGCTCGGATGGGCGAAAGAGGACAAGCCGATTATAGAGGCGGAGATTGGCGTGCGGCTGGGGAAAGGAGAAGAAAACCGAAAGGCGGGGGGCGATAACAACGACCGCGCGATCGGCTCGCATTCAGGCTCGTTGGCTCCAGGAGGGCCGTCTCAGCGCGCGGGCATCGTGATCAGTAAGAACTTTCAACTGGTAGGCTTATTAATCGTGGTCGAGTATTAAGTTCGGGGAGATCAAGAAGTTGGCGTGACAGTCTGGTGACTTAGCAGCAGCGTGACGCGGGGTTCAGGTCTGACGTGCCGGATCGTCATCTTCTATATTGTGTGCCGGCCCATCTGGTATATAATGGCATTACTCTATGTTCCGGTCTGTCGGTTTACCTTGGCTTGGAGAGTACGGAGTCCCTTCTACGTTAGGTATTCCTCATTCTACAAGTCGTTAGGCAGTTATTATATTATTAAATATTTGGTCTCGGTAACATTGGAGTCGCTAATAAAAACACAGTTTACGAGGTAGGAAATTTTCCTCGTTACTCGGAAAATTTTCCCTCTTTCATGACTTGAGAAAATCAGCACAGATTCGAAGTTTGCGACGTGGTTTATTGGGATGGAACTTGATGGTTATTGACGGTTTTTGGTTGTTTATGGATGAATCTATGCATGGGGCATGCAGTTCTTGGATTGCCTTTGGGTTCTCGTGTGGTTTCTCGGGGGAACAAGGGTTGCTATGTTTGACTCATACACATCACATGGCGGGAAGTCGTTTTTCACATGAGAACTCGGAATTTATGTTTGAATATGATTGCATTTATATGCATATATGTTGGGAGATTACGTTTGATGGATTTAGTGTGTGTTTTCGAGCTTGTTGAGCGATGAGCAGGGGTTGCTGTGCTCAGCAGTCACAAGGAATACAACACATGGGACACGTCACTCATAAAATGGAATGGAAATCTTTATGCAAACATTGGTTCTATGTTTGCTGTGGATGATGAAGACATGATAACATGTTTTATCACAATGAGTGCTGGAAAAGAGGCACAGGAATGGTATGGAAGATGGGTGGTTCTCACGGATGTTGGAGGAGGATGGTAGGTCGGAGGGACCAGGACATGGGGAAACACACCACCAGGGGGAATACAGCACAGATTCGAAGGCTTGGGGGGACGAACAATGATATGGCATGGTATATGGAGGGGTTCATTGGGAAGGATTCAAAGGGGGAAGACGGTCAGAGGGAGGCAATCAGACGACGTGGTGGGACCGACATGGGAGGATTTATGCTCATTGTCAGGTGGAATTGAGGGATGGGAAGTGGCGGAAACCACAAAGGGAACATAGGGGAAACAAATGGTGGAGTTGGTTTGGAAAAACACGCAAGGGGCTTGACAAAACAAGACAAAAACAAGGAAGACATCATGGCACAGAATTCCAAGTGGAAAACCACGCCTTTTGCGGGTGGCATCCTTCAGGGACAGTGGAGACAAAAAGGGCAGCCTTTTCGAGGGGTTTTGCGGGCTTTTTATCAAGGATGAAGTACTGCCCATATCGGCCATATCAGTACCCTTCAAGTCCTTATTTTCCTTTTTCGCACTAATTGCGTAGAGTGGGAAGCTCAGAGGGGAGTATAGAGTGTGGAAATAAGGAAAGCATGGGCTAGATGACACAGGATATCATTTATACGTTAGGTGTTCTACATCAGTATGGATTCGGCAGATGAGAGGAAAGATGATGGTAAGGGGGAGAGACAGGAAAAGAGAGCAAGGAAGGATGGGGGAAAAGTGGATCAAGAGAAGAAGAGCTATTGGAAAGAGGCATATCTGGAGGAGGAGGATTTTCCGGAGTCGGAACTATGGAACGAGGATGAGATACGTATTGGAAGAAACATATATATTCAAGTGGAAGACACGTGGAAGCTATACAAGGCATGTATGGAGAGGATCAAGGCTTTGGAGCAAGGGGATGAGAGACAGAGGAAGATTGAGGAATTACAAGAAGAGGCTGGGACGAACAAACAGATCTACGAGACCTTGCGGGGTTTGGCGAGACAGAGACGTCGGAGATACTTGAAAACTCGATATGATCAAGCTTCTTGGGTGCTTGAGTCATTGGCGTTTAACCCTGACGAGGAGGAAGAAATGGAGGAACGTTGCAAAAACAAGCGGCAACGAACTAACCATTTGTCGTAGGATGGTAGAAGAGGGGAATACCTCTGATTGCATTCTACGTTAGGTCTCAATGGAAAAGGAAAAGACAGGCAAGGAGGAAAAAGGGGACGAGGGGAAGGAGGAAAAAACGAGGCCGAGGGAGAGGAGGAGACACCGGAGTTTTGGAGAAAGACATGGGAGGAAGAGACGGAGGAAGGAGAAAAAGGAATGTGGAAAAGGGGTGAGATAAAGATAGTAAAGGACATATACAAACGTAGGGCTGAGATAACAGAGGAATTCGACACCATGCGGCAGAAGATGGAAAGGATGTTGGTCCAGAAACAGGGGGATATATGCCCGGCAGATGTTGAAGCGACCAGACGGAGTTTGGGAGAATTATGTGGTTTGAAGAGAGCAATCGGAAATGCGGCTAGGATGAGGAGAACGAGATATATGGTCACACAAGGCTGGAAGGAGGCCAGAGAGGCATGGAAGAAGGAGAAAGAGGGATAGGAGAGGGAGGGGGACAAGCCAAACAAGAAGGCGAAAAAGGAGGAGTGAGGGACACTAGACAACATGGCACATGCTTCTACGTTAGGACACACATCAGAGGATGAGCACACGAGGGCTAAGGTTAGAGCTGACGGAGGGGGACCAACAGTGGGGACGAGTTAGGGGGATGGAATATAAGGTGGACGAGGAGGCACGGCAGTTCATAGAGGAGATGGGTGAAGAGTGGAGTGAACGGGTGGAGGCAATTTTGCACACGGAACGGATGACGGGATAAAAGGTGGATGGCAATTAGGAAACTATGGGAGTTAAGATGGCGGTGGTTTGGGGAGCGGGAGGATTTATGGAGACAATTCGCCAAGTCGGAGGAGGCGAGGAACCAATATGTTTTTCAGGCCTTGTTGACGAAGGTGGGGGAGAAGTGGGTAGCGGAAATGTTACATACGGCATGGGCTTGTGCCACGGGAAAGGCAGCACATGCCAAGAAATGGTTGCAAACTCTCCAAGGAAGAGGAGAGGACAGTTGGACACTGTTCGTCGAACCATTGCGGATGCGAGGAATAATCGAGGGGGTGGAGAATCATGCAGCGGGCAACGATTGGGACAGTGAAGAGACACAGGAGTGGCTTAAACAGTTGCGAGAAGACAGAGGCCAGTGGACACAAAAGGACAAAAAGGAGAGGGCAGCAGAGAGACCGGACATGGGGCAGGAAAGAGAGGCTACAAGTCACACGCAAATGGAGGAGATGGCAGTGGATGAGGAGGTGGAAAGGGTGACACAGGAGATGAAGACGGCGAGGGAGGCGAGAAGGAAGGTGGAAGACGAGGAGATAGAAGGAGAGTTGGTGGTGGAACAAGAGATAAGAGAGAACTCGGATCATGACTCGGGGAGTCAAGTGAGAGCACTGGCCCAGGCATGGGAACAGGGACAGGAAAGGGCACAACGGCAGAAGGAGGTGGTGGAGGAGGCAAGATGGGAAATTATAAGGAAGAGATGGGAGAAGCGAACGAGTACGATGCCGGTTGAGATGAGGGGGCCTTGTTGGAAGCACTTCAAGGAATCAGAGGAGGCAAGGGGACAGTATCCACAAATTCAAGAGGTGGAAAGGAGACTGGGTGACATGATACAAGACGTTATTTGTCGGTTGAGACTGCGCTTACGGGCACAGTAACAGAGGCTAAGGCTTGGGAGGCAAAATGGCACGACGAACATCCTGCACAATGGAAACAGTTTGTCAGTCGGTTGAGGATGAGATGGACGAAGGAACAGACACAGGGGAGTGTAGAGGGCAATGAGTGGCAGTCGGAGGAGACGGAGGAATGGATGACGGCCTTGGGGGCAAAAATGGAGATAAGACACATACAAGAGTTGACCATGAAGTGGGAGGAGGAAGCGAAGGAGGAGGAGGAAGAGACAACGGATGAAGGGGAGGAGGAGAGGTCCAACCGCGAAGGAAGCAGGGGGTCTTGGGACCAGCGGGAGACAGCGGAGGAGATGATGGAATGGATGGAAGAGTTAGATGGGCACGTGTTGGACCAGTTCAGCATGTGACAAACGGGAGGGGCAACGGAAACTAATCAGTGAAAAAAAAAAAAAAAAAAAAAAAAAAAGAGAGAGAGAGAGAGAGAGAGAGAGAGAGTGGGGACGGATACATAGAAAAGAGGAAGAGAGGACTCGGAGGGCTAGAGACGGGCAATGCTTGGATATTGCAAGGGATGAGGACAGGATATATTGGAAGAGAGACATGTATATATGGGTTTGGGGTCTATTATTATCAATTTCTCCCTTCTACGTTAGTGGCAACGAATGGCAGACGAGGCGCAAGGCGGGGTACCGCCAGCGGTGCTACCGATCAGGTTTACGCCACTCAAGAAGGCGGGGCCCTCGCCTATGCGAGTGGACGAGGGGAGGACAAGGCGGGGTCGGCGCCGGCGGCTCCTATGACGTATGCGCGGAATCCTCCGATTATGTCCGACCACTTCCTCCAGATGTTGCAAGCGAGCCCGACGGCTATCGAGATTTACTCACAGCTGAGCAGGAACTCGCTCAAAATTTGGACGGACGGACCTGATGAAGGGGGAATTAAGGACGACATCGAAGCGTGAAACGAGTGGCAGCTACCGGCAGGCAAGCCACACTGGGGGCCGGGGATCAAGACGGGATTGTTGGCAAAAATGTCGGAGGCTTTGGCGGTGGCGGTGGGACACCAAAGGGACCAGATCTCGTCGAAGGCGTTGACAGCTTACATGGTACGGCCTATAATGGACGAGGGGGAGGTCATAACCGAAGGAGAAGTGACGGAAATGATGGCGGCTATCGACCGGCTGACCTTGGCAATGCGACAGCAGGACATCAAAGTCACTGCGGCTTTCCACGATTGGGACAAACGCATGATGCTCAATCCGGTTGATGACTTGGCGTCATGGTTGGAAACGGCAAACGCGCAATGGGCGGACGAGGTGAGGAAGGAAGCGGGTTTCTTTACAGAAGCCATGAAGCAGTACAACGACGGCATGGACGCGATGGGACACATCAAGGAACGGGGGGCGACACTCAAGAAGCTCTTGGACAACGCGGCGAACGGGGCTGCTCTGATGGATGACGCGGTCCGCAAGGCGACGGTGACGGAATTGCGGATGTGGGTGTATCACCTGTCGTTGGTGAGGGGGTGTGTGGATGGTTGGGTAGCCTGGACTAGGCTTCGGCTGAAATTAATGGAGGAACCGGAGGCGGCGTCACCGGAAAGAAAAAGAAAAAGAAAAAGAAAAAGAAAAAGAAGAAAAAGAAGAAGAAGAAGAGCAAGAAGAAGAAAAGCGACTCGGAAGGCTCGGAGTCGGATGAGGATTCGAAGGAGGAGGGATCGGAGGATGGCGAGAAGAATCGCTCGGGTTGGGCGAGTAGTACGGCCAGGAGTTCGGTCCAAGGATGGGAAAAAAGGGACAAGATGATAAAAGAGTTGAAGGCAAATACGGAGCTGGCAAGGCAGGGGTACGATCAAATCGACCAAAGCCTAGGGGACGACGGGCGATATATGAACATGATGCGGCAATTTGCGGTACAGTTCAAAAAGCAGCTGCGCGGGGCGCAGAGTGGCAACGATCTGGAATCCATTTGCTTCGTCTTGGCGGACGTTTTGGGAATTGCGGGGGCTAACGCGGGGTTGTCGAACCAGGCAACGTGGGAGGAAGTCTTCGACAAGGAAGTCAAGGGCAATACCGCAAGATCGCACTGGCAGTACGTGGATGTGATCCATTACGTCTTCGGCACGGTCTTTGGGTTTGTGGCACTCACCGATGCGGATGAGGAATTGGAAACGGTTCGGGGAGTGATCCAGGATAAGGTCAGGGCCCGCGTGCCTCTACCGGCCTTATTCCAAGCAGTCATGGACGCGTGTCTGATTAACGACGAGCGGAAGGTGTACCCGCTAATCTTGGGGCATGGCTTATGGAGGGAACAGGCGACCAAGAACGTGGTAACGGAGATGCTGACCGCGGGCTTGAGACTGCCGACGCTACCCAACGAAAACAAGGCTCAATGGCAGGGATGGCAAGGCAAAACCAACCCGGTGGCTTGGACGATGGATCACGAAGACGTCAAGGCAATAAAGACGCTGTTGATGGATCCAGCGATTCTGGCGAGGATGCCAAAGGCACCAATGCGGCAGCAACAAGGAGGACGGCAGACTGGTGGGGGCGGCGGTCATACAAGGGGCCAGCAGGGCGGGGGCAGACCACAACGTAGCACGGGGGACTTCGGCGGAGGGAGGACGAGGCTGGGGTCTAACAGGGAGGATCGTCGACCGCATCATATGCTCGACCGGCGGAGGTAAACGCGGCACACGGAGCGGGAGGGTTCAGGCAGAAAGGATCCGGACCAGACGTGATGGTACAGGAAAAGAGAGAGAAGGTGGGAGGAATAGGGGGTGAAGGGAGCAAAGGAACCGGCAACAGTTTCCCGTATGTGCACCCGGATCGACGGGCATTGATTTCAGGGGCGACGGCGGGTTTACCGGAGCGACAGGGAGCGGCGGGAGGGGGCACACCCACGCCAACGGGTAGGATAATATCCGTGGAGGAAATGGAAAAAAACATGAACGGAAACATGGCATATTTGAACAGGAACGGACGACGAGGGAGGAAGAGGCGCGACCGCGACGGCGTGAGGATAAAGATGACGTCGTGATCACGGGGGAAGGCAAAACAGGTGGGGAGCATATCAACACGGAACATAAGGGTATGCGGCGGGATTTGATGGCTGATAGGGGAACGAAGACGGCAAGAGCGCCTGCTGCTCCGGCGGGTAGATGGAGCGGGGTACGGCAGCCCGTCCAGGGGGGATGGCAAAGGAGAACGACAGTCCATAGATCTGACTGGAGAATGACCAGAAAACGGATGAGAGCAGCAGAGAGGGAGAGAGAGGGCAGGGCACACGACAAACGCCAGAAGGCAGAGGAGCGGACTCGTGGGGATGGAACGGGAGAAAAACAAGGAAGAACAGAGGATAAGGATAACGGAGCTATAGACGATAAGGGCGATAAGGGGGCTCAGGGGGAAATGGAGTAAGGAGGATAAGGGAGAGAGGCGGGAAATAGAGGATCAGAGGAGAGAGAACATAGATAAAGCTAAGGTCCAGGAGTCGGAAGGGAAAATGGGACTCAATGGAAAGGATGAGGGGAAAGAACGGGAGCGGAACCGACTTATCCTCCAGACATACCAAAAGATCGCGGAACGCGCGGATTCAATGAGTCCTAGGAGAATGGTTAATTCAATTAAAAGAGCTGATTTCCCTTTAGCCTACACGAAAACAACCTATTCGGACAAACAGGATAGGCTTGGTTTTTACCAAATTTCAGCCTATTTTGACTATTTTTGCAAGGTATTGAAATCAACAGAAATCATCACGATTTCATGAATACTAATGTTTTTATGTATTAAAAACTAGTTTTCCATTCATTTTGAGTGTCTATACTTGACTTAGTGTTTATTAAGTAACATAACCTGAAATCCGTCCGATTTCTTCCAAAATTTTTACTGAAGTCCAAATTTTATCTGTCAAAATGCGCAACGGTGGCAAATCTGCTTTTCTATTTTGTTTTAAGAGTAAAATAAGAGTAAAAATTAATTATATTTAGTTTTGACTTTGGTTTATTGACTTAGCGGCGATCGCTCGACACCCGACCACCGGGGGGGGGGGGGGAGGGGAGGGAATGTGGCTGCAGATGAGCGGGACGAGTGTGTAATGCGCTCATGCGTATTTCTGCTAAGCAGCTGCAAACAATTGCGTCACAAAATAAAGAAACATAATATAAAACATTTTATGAACATAAAGAAACATAATATAAAACATTTTATGAACAACTGACCACCGACAGCAGTAAGAGGGGGGGGGGGGGTGTTGCTCTCAAAAATGCAACTGTCACAACAGCTGAAAATGTGGTTTTGTATTTAGTTGTAAGAGTAAAGCAAGATAAATAATGAATTCTATTTATTTTTGACTTTAGTTCGTTGACTTAGCGGCGCGGCGCGACAGCTTGACACCCGACCAACCGGGTGGGCGGGGCTTGGACGTGGCGACAGGCTGGCGGGACGATGACGCGTATTTGCGGCAAGCCGCTGCAGTCGATTGCATCACAAAAGGGAAAAGCAAAATGAAAACATGTTGAATGAACACTAGCAGCAGGATTGTCAATGCACACCCGGGGCCCGACCACCGACAGCCCCCCCCCCCCCCCCCACCCCCTCCCCCCACCCCGGGGGAAGGTAATGAGGGGGTGAAGTGAGAGATATAACCTTTGATTTTCAAAGACGTGCTGCACGGCGTTCTAGTTCTTTTAGCTGCCTAAACTGTCTACCATAGTTTCTTCTAACACAAGCTCTGACTTCTGCAGAGTCAATTGAAAAGTCTGATTCTGAACTTGTGTCTGAATCTTTCATCACACGACGCTTTTTTCTGTTGCTGCTTTCTTCTATGTCTCCATCATCATCATCATCTTCTTCTTCTTCTTCTTCTTCTTCTTCTTCTTCTTCTTCTTCTTCTTCTTGCTCTGCTACAGCTGCTTGTTCTTGCTCCTTCTGTTCTCCACACTATTGTTGTTGCTGTTCTTCTTCTTCTTCTTCTTCTTCTTCTTCTTCCTCCTCCTCCTCTTCTTCTTCTTCTTCTTCTTCTTCTTCTTCTTCACTGCTAGTTCTTCTCCTTTTTTTCGCATTCTGTCTCTGGTAATGGAGCGCGCGGTCACTGCCATACCTCTCACGTGCAACCTGACTACTTCCGCGCGCTCGAACTCCGCGTCTCTGACCACGACCGCGCGGTTGACGACCGCGAGCCCGACCGCGTGCTCCACTACCACGAGCCTGACCGCGTGCTCCATTACGACGAACCTGACCGCGACCCCGACCCCCACCGCGTGCTCCGCGACCGCGTCTTCCTCGACCATGACTACGTCCCTGGCCTTGATTGCCACTTTCCTCTTGACTATTGCTATCATCTTCGAGGTTGCAATTGCACACCTGGAAGTGATCCCAAACTGCCTTAATCACATCTGGTTTTTTGAGTTCTTTCTTCTTACCTTCACAATCAAAATACCAGTGAGGAAGGTCGTGTTCCCTCATCCACGCAATAAAGTTTTTTTTGACGATTTTTAGGTCTTCCAGCTGCTTTTGGCCTTGGACAGTCAGTAAAATAGTTTCAACTTTCTTCCATGCCTGTTCAGCAGGCTGGAAAGCAAGGTCCTGATGAAGGCGTTCCTGCTGAGTCAGCTCCCGAGCACCTCTCTATGGCGGATGCGGTATCGGCTGATCATTATCAAAAATAATGCGGGGAAGCTGCAGTCGTTCCTCTTCCGAAATAAAAGTTAGGTTCCGTATTTTCGCTTCCCTATCAGGTGGCTTTGCCCATGGCTGGGCATGCAACTTATCCAAAATTCTAACTTGAACCTTCCACTCTTTGCCAGCGCGGTCTATGCATGAAATGTGCCCCGGGCGGCCAGGCAAACCGCCGTCACCCTCCTTACCGTCATATTCCACGCATGACAGCGAGCCAGGATTAGATATCATATCCTCAATTTGATCTATTTCTGACTGGGAGCAATATCTTTTTGCTAGCTTTCTAACGTCTTTCTTGAGCTTGGGTGTCGCAAAGTCGATAGGCGGTAGCTCGGCAGGAACCTCAGTGTCTTTGGAGACAAACACAAAATAATATTAGCAAGTTAACTTGAATTTACGGAAACACAGCAATTCAAGATGAAAAAGAAGTTTGTACCTGGAAGCCCAGTGAGAAACTTAATCGGCTCTGCGCCATCCTTAGTCGGTCTGTCTCCCACTCCATGCCAGTGCTCTTGCGCGTCACCCCACGTTCTGTACTCGCCGGTAGGTAGGCAGCCAACTTGCGAGCTTGCAGTAAACCGCCATTGCAATGGACGATTATAATATGTGATGTTGGCGTTCACACAGGGACCAAAAAATCTCGTCCAGTCGTAATTCGTCTTGATGATCAGTAGCACAAATGAATTTCTGTTCTTTTTAAACGACTTGAGAACCTTGAACAGAGCTCCAGCAAGACTAGTTGTGAGAAAAGTCGATCGCATGCCCATCTTGATAGTTCGAAACTTCTGGTCGTCACTGGAATAACCATGATGTGGAACAAGTCGGTTCAATCTGATCTGCCACCTCCAACCCCTGACAATAGCGTAGTTTAAGAAAGCCAATGTCGTAACGCCTGTGTTATCACCGGCTCCATCACACTCCAAGTTGAGCAGCCAAGCTGCCATGGTTTGTGGTGACCATAGTTCCCATCGGAGCAAATGATACAGCATTGTTACATTACTGTTCATGCCATGTGCCACCGCCTGGCTGTAGCAAAAAATGAAAGTCTGACCGGAGGTGCAGCATGAAGTAACTCCAAGACACATCCGTATGACATATTCGCCCCTGAATTCGTCGGCAGCTCGTCGACAAGATGGATACTGAATCGGTGGTGTCATATCAGTGGAAATAGTTGTGCATGTCGGATCTCCAGGAGCACTAGTTTTTCTTTTCATGCTCTCAATCCGATTAGTCCGATGTATTTTGTGGTGCATGTCGCTTCTCCGTTTATAGTCAATCTGTGCTTCTTTGTTGTCGAGGCCAGTCTCTTTTTGACGCTTGAGCTCTATGCACTCTGCTGCTAGCAACGTACAAATATCGTCCTTCGCCCAATCGTTGTCTGCGAAACAATCATCAGGAGTAATATTGATCGACACATAATAATATATATTATCATTAGTACCTCGAATCGGCTTGACGTTTTTGAAATCGTTCCTCCAGACCTTGTTGACTAGATCAACCTTTGGTGGATGCGCAGGATCTAGGTCGCACGTCATAGAGTCCATCATCTCCAAAGCTTTTTGTTTCCAGTGGTCTACCACGTACTCGTAGACTTCGCTTTTTTTTTTCAAGTCTTGAAGCTTCCAAATACCGCCTGAGGTACTGTCAAGGCCCATGGGCAACTGCCACTTCTCGCAAAGCAAGATTCCAATAAGATCCTCAGTAAACGGCTTCGCGCGACCGCCCTTAATAGCAATCTTTTTGCCGTTTCGAACGAGACGTTTCGCTGTCCGTAGCATAGGCATTCCAACTCCGTGTATTCGCATCCACATCCTTTTGCATACCTTTTCTCCTTTGTACAAATACTGCCACATATACTTGTTTGAGATCATGACCTCCAGCTGGGTTTGAAGCGAATGCCCTAGCTCGGCTAGAGAAAGTGAACAGGAAGCAATACGTTCAGTAATGACGTCGCGCGTGTCAACCCACAAGTTGCACATCCATTTCTTGCAGCAAAACGCCTTCACTTCTATTTCAAGACGAGCATACGTCATTCCGAGCCAGTGCTTAAACGCAGCCGGTCTCTGCAGCTTGGGACTCCCTGGCTTTCGATTGATCATGTTGTATGGTCTGTTGATCCGGCGAGCCCTTGTCGATGTTGGAATAGTAAGATTCATAGCTAAATACAATGGTTGGCTTGAGCTTTTGATCCTCGTGTCAAGATTGAATGTTTCCTCATCATCGCATGGAGTTGCATTCTCTACACATTTGCTTAGCTGGCCTGTGATACACTGCATGACCAAGAAAAATCGTTGGTGCAAAAGTCCTATGGCAAAACAGAACTGTGTACAAGCAGCACTATCTATCTATGTATCTATATATGTAACACCTTAGTTGCAGGCCTAGGTGTGTGCTGAGTTCGAAACAAACCAAGGTCGTCGCAGCCCTACGAGTCAGTATTCACACTCAATAATTATCCATACATAATTATTCTATTTACTTCTGAATCAGTTACTGTGTGGCTTGGCAGCTCCGGATTTTCACATCCATCAGAAAAAACAGCACTCTCAGTATCAGATGCCTACAAGTCAACATAAAGTTAGTGATTGTTTTGCAAATAAATAAAAAATGTCATGCCTGGTTCTGAAAATCTGTAGCAGCTCCTGAAACAGATTCAAAATGCTCCTCCATCTGCTATATGAAAGCAAGAACATGACAATATGGATTAATCAAATTAGATGAGAATTACATCATCAATGACGTCCCAAGATTCAAGCAAATCCACAGCGCGCTGAATATCGGATCCCTACAACCCATGCAAATAAGATAATATTTAGAAGTAACTGATTGTTCATATTAGAAATAAATATAAACCATAGTCGTTTTTGTCGTCTGCTTCACCTGTGGCTCCTAATATGAATGCAAACGCACATTAATATTTCAATCAATTATCACTTATATATATGATTTAAAACCTCTTCTGTTCAAGAATCTAGAATAGACAGCGCGTTTTGTGAAGCTTGCGTAGACGACGAACGTCTTGTGGGTGTAGCTATACAAATATTATATATGTAATCATATGTGAAATTGCAACTTCAAATTGAAAACCTGTTTCTGGAGTATCCCAAGAATTTAGAAGATCCAGAGCAACAGTTGACGATCTCGGTGGAGGTGGAGGCGGCTCTTCTGAAGGTGGAACTATGAAAAAAATTTTATGTTTCTGCTGAGCCTTTTGCCACCGCATCTCAAAAATAGGGATTTGCTTTCTTTGAGCACAGGCTTGCCTCATGAAATGTGGATGTGCTTTTGCAGCACTAAGCTCAGCTGTCGAAGCATTTTGAACAGTTTGCAGAGATGATTTGTCCAGATATTGAAGGAGGATCTGTTTGCGCGCAAGGATCGGTTTCGACAGAGCAACAACATTTGTTCCTTTCAATATCTTTGCGTTTGCTGATGTCTGATACATTTGCAGCCCACTGTTCAGGATGTGCATCGCGTTGTAGTAGTTTGAACCGAGAGACAGATGGGCTGGAGACCAACAACCAATCCACGATGAGTTCTCATTCGAAAATGCATATTTGCAGCTTGTTCTCTGGTCGTATCGCCAAGCTCCGAAAGTTGCACGCTTCCTGGATCAAGCAAGCCCAATTCAAAACTTTTAGGAAGATCAGTAGTAGTAAACAAACCACATGCTACAACTTTTCCTGGTAAATCTATCCAGTCGATCACCACTGGCGCCAGTGTGGCAGAATTGCCGATCAGAATGTGCATAAGCTTGTTTCTGTCTTTCCTTGACATGAACCAGAACCTGAGGACGAGAACAAGAAGTTGGACTTGCCAACGTGGTCTTTGCAAACCGTGTAACAGACTCGTGATATGTGTGATATCATTAGAGACAGTCATCGATGTCGGTCCCAAATCTTGCAACACAAGTCTTTGCTCAACGTGCGACTGATGCGACACAATCTTGCTTTGGATTCCTGGACATTGTTTCTTCACGATAAAGCTGTGAATACGAAAGCGCGCGATCCTTTCCAGACGTTTTTTACGCGCCATCCTTTTCCGTCGCTTTCTGTTCGCGTTCCTTTTCTGCCTCATTTTGAGGTTTTTTTTGTTGCGCGAGCTGCGATGGTTGCGCGAGCTGCGATCAAGGAAGTTCGGTGCAGTGCCATAATCGGGACGTGGGAATAGCTCTGCTCGCAACATCACAAACCGATATACATATTCTGTTTTGATATCACTTCTCCTTTCAACTGGAAATTTATCGACGCTTTTCCATATGTTATATGCTTGCGTGAGCTGCCACAGCTTGGCAATCCTTACGTGAACATCACGTACTTCAACCATCCTGACTTCACTCTCAACCTGTCAGGTGCGATGACATGCTCCATACTGGAAGTGTTAGGCGCCGCTGCCTGTACCAGGAGGACGCTACCAAAATACAAACACACATGTACTATGAGCAGAAAAAAAATATATAAACAAATGAAAATTATAATAAGAACAAAAATGAAAATGATGATGATGATGATGATAATAATAATAATAATAGTGCTTCTCTGTCAATGGCTGATGCATTTCTGCACATGCGCCTCCATCGTCTCACCCGTGAGGGGAGTACGAAGAATTGACGATAAGCTCTAATGACACCCCCGCAAGGGCAGTTCCAACACTTCCAGACGGCCGGTATGTTCAATGAAAATACTGGTCCAGAATAGACGGTATGTTCAATGAAAATACTGGTGGCACCGACGGGAATCGAACTGGCGACAGGGCCCAGATGGTAGAACTTGACCACTGGGCTGATGGATGATATAATAATAATAATAATAATAATAATAATAATAATAATAATAATAATAATAATAATACTATAGAGGCGTATGATATAATGAATAATAATAATAATAATAATAATAATAATAATAATAATAATAATAATAATAATAATAATAATAATAATATGTTCTGTAATCTGATGCAACTGACATGGCTATGTTCACCTGAGGGATACGAAATGACGATACATGAAGCAAGAATTAAACTTGACACTATGCAATAAAATACGGTGCAAATAATAATAATAATAATAATAATAATAAAATAATAATAATAATAATAATAATAATAATAATAATAAGAAGAAGAAGAAGAATAAGAAAAAAGAAAAAAAGAAGAAGAAGAGAAGAAGAAGAAGAAAGAAAGAAGAAGAAAGAAGAACAACAACAAATAAGAAGAAAGAAAAGAAAAAGAAGAAGAAGAAGAAGAGAAGAAGAAGAAGAAAAGAAGAAGAAATAAGAAGAAGAAGAAGAAGAAGAAGAAGAAGAAAAAGAAGAAGAAGAAGAAGAAGAAGAGAAAGAAAGAAGAAGAAGAAGAAGAAGAGAAGAAGAAGAAGAAGAAGAAGAAGAAGAAGAAGAAGAAGAGAAAAAAAAGAAGAAGAAGAAAAGAAGAAGAAGAAGAAGAAAGAAGAAGAAGAAGAAGAAGAGAAGAAGAAAGAAGAAGAAGAGAAGAAGAAGAAAAGAAGAAGACAACAAAAACAAAAAGAAGAAGAAAGAAGAGAAGAAGAAGAAGAAGAAGAAGAAGAAGAAGAAGAAGAAGAAGAAGAAGAGAAGAGAAGAAGAAGAAGAAGAAGAGAAGAGAAGAAGAAGAAGAAAGAACAAGAAAAGAAGAGAAGAAGAAGAAGAAGAAGAAGAAGAAAAAAAAAAAAAAAAAAGAAAAGAAGAAGAAGAAGAAGAAGAAGAAAGAAGAAGAAGAAGAAGAAGAAGAAGAAGAAAGAAGAAGAAGAAAAAAGAAGAAGAAAAAAAAAAAAAAAAAAAAAAAAAAAAGAAGAAGAAGAAAAAGAAGAAGAAGAAGAAGAAGAAGAAGAAGAAGAAGAAGAAGAAGAAACACAACAACATCAATAACAACAGAAGAAGATGAAACAGAAGAAGAAGAAGAAGAAGAAGAAGAAGAAGAAGAAGAAGGAAGAAGAAGAAGAAGAAGAAGAAGAAGAAGAAGAAGAAAGAAGAAAGAAAGAAAAGAAAGAAAGAAAGAAAGAAAAGGAAGAAGAGGAAGAAGAAGAAGAAGAGAAGAAGAAGAAGAGGAAGAAGAAGAAGAAGAAGAGGAAGAAGAAGAAAAAGAAGAAGAAGAAGAACAAGAACAACAACAACAACAACAACAACAGAAGAAGAAGAAGAAGAAGAAGAAGAAGAAGAAGAACAACAACAACAACAACAACACAAGAACAAAAAGAAGGAAAAAGAAGAAGAAGAAGAAGAAGAAGAAGAAGAAGAAGAAGAAGAAGAAAAAGAAGACG
>WBZZ01003715.1:0-2500 GCA_019918135.1 Paulinella micropora | reverse complement strand
TCCAGAAAGCGCTCAAGAAGAATGAGAACGAGAAGAAGAAGAAGAAGGAAGAAGAAGAAGAAGAAGAAGAAGAAGAAGAAGAAGAAGAAGAAGAAGAAGAGGAAGAGGAGGAAGAAACACCCAAAAAGAAGTTGAAGAAAATCAAGTCTAAGAAGGAGACTCAGAAGAAATGCAAGGTGGAGAACGAGGAAAAGAAGAAGAAGAAGAAGAAGAAGAAGAAGAAGAAGAAGAAGAAGAAGAAGAAGAAGAAGGAGAAAAAGCAAGAAGAAGAAGAAGAAGAAGAAGAAGAAGAAGAAGAAGAAGAAGTGAGGTCCAAGAATAAGGGAAAGAAAGATAAGAAAGGCAAGGCTGAGGAGAAGAAGGACCAGGCAGAGAACGAGAAGAAGAAGAAGAAGAAGAAGAAGACCAATAAGACGAAGAAGGTGCAGGAAGAGGAGAATCAGGAAGAGTCGGAGAATGATGAGGAAGATGACGAGGAGGAAGAAGTAGAGCGTCCGAGAAAGAAGAAGAAGTTTGCAGGAGGAGTCGGAGGAGGATCAAGAGGAGGAGGAGGACAGAGACGTGCAGGACCAGGAGGAGGATGGGGAGAAGGACGAGGAGGAGGATGGGGAGAAGGAAGAGGACAAGGATGGGGAGGAGGAGGACAAGGATGGGGAGGAGGACAAGGAGGAGGACAAGGAGGAGGAGGAGGACAAGGATGGGGAGGAGGCGGGGGAGGTTCTGGGTACGTTTATCACTTGTCTCAGGCTTTTCAGTTTGCCGCCAATCGTTCTGCGGCGGGGCAAGAGTCGGCTGCTGACAAGTGGCTCAATTTTGCCATGGCTACTTTAGCCATGAACCAACCACGTTGATTGCAGCGGCTCTGCGGAGTTGCACAGGGGCGATTGACTGATTTATCACCAACCCCCCCCCCCCCGGGGGGGGGGGGGCTGTCGGTGGTCGGGCCCCGGGTGTGCATTGACAATCCTGCTGCTAGTGTTCATTCAACATGTTTTCATTTTGCTTTTCCCTTTTGTGATGCAATCGACTGCAGCGGCTTGCCGCAAATACGCGTCATCGTCCCGCCAGCCTGTCGCCACGTCCAAGCCCCGCCCACCCGGTTGGTCGGGTGTCAAGCTGTCGCGCCGCGCCGCTAAGTCAACGAGCTAAAGTCAAAAATAAATAGAATTCATTATTTATCTTGCTTTACTCTTACAACTAAATACAAAACCACATTTTCAGCTGTTGTGACAGTTGCATTTTTGAGAGCAACACCCCCCCCCCCTCTTACTGCTGTCGGTGGTCAGTTGTTCATAAAATGTTTTATATTATGTTTCTTTATGTTCATAAAATGTTTTATATTATGTTTCTTTATTTTGTGACGCAATTGCTTGCAGCTGCTTAGCAGAAATACGCATGAGCGCATTACACACTCGTCCCGCTCATCTGCAGCCACATTCCCTCCCCTCCCCCCCCCCCCGGGTGTCGAGCGATCGCCGCTAAGTCAATAAACCAAAGTCAAAACTAAATATAATTAATTTTTACTCTTATTTTACTCTTAAAACAAAATAGAAAAGCAGATTTGCCACCGTTGCGCATTTTGACAGATAAAATTTGGACTTCAGTAAAAATTTTGGAAGAAATCGAACGGATTTTAGGTTATGTTACTTAATAAACACTAAGTCAAGTATAGACACTCAAAATGAATGGAAAACTAGTTTTTAATACATAAAACATTAGTATTCATGAAATCGTGATGATTTCTGTTGATTTCAATACCTTGCAAAAATAGTCAAAATAGGCTGAAATTTGGTAAAAACCAAGCCTATCCTGTTTGTCCGAATTGGTTGTTCGAAGGTTGAAATTGTCGAGTTGGGCGGGTATGAGGTCATTGGCAATGACACGATGGCGGCGATCAGTGTCATGGAGGAGCTTTCAGGACAAGTATGGGGGACAGCAGTGGTATCGGCAGGCACTGCGGCACACGCAGGGATGGGTGAGTGGAGTGTCGGGATCGACACTGATCACGGGCACGATGTTGCTGAAGTTTCGGCTCTCCGACGGCTCGGTCTATATCCACAAGTTTTGGGTGGTACCAGCATACACGGGGGGCTTATTATGGAGCTTGGACGCGCTCAGACGAATGCGCACGTCCATCGACTGTGCGGGGTATACGGTGCGATATGGAGCGGACGAAAACGCACCGGTATACAAGATGGTGCACTTGGCGACAGATGACCACTCTCAAGGCAATGAGGGGGAAGGACGGCTGGAGTTTTGCGGCCGTGAAGGTCGTGATGTCGGAAGAGGCAGCGGCTGACGAGGCAGCATGCGAGGTTTTTGCGGTGGGGGACCCCAAGGCAACGCAGGAGGAGAGCGAATCGGAGGACGAATGGACGCCACATCAGATAGCGGCATTGTGCGACATGCGGCTGGAACACTTGAGAGAACAACGGAGATTTGGCCACGGACGGTTTCCCGATGCACGGCCGTAATTTGGGGGACCAACACAAAGAAATGG
>WBZZ01003714.1:57500-62500 GCA_019918135.1 Paulinella micropora | reverse complement strand
AAAGTATGTAATGTAATCTATGCTTTCTAGGTCGCCAATAGATTATCCAGCATTGTATCGTGATTGTCTATATGTTATGTATGCATGTAAAGTATGTAATCTATGCTTTCTAGGTTGCCATTAGATTACTCAGCCTTGTATCATCGACCTCAAGATCTGTATGTATGTTATGTATGTATGTAATGTAATGTAATCTATGCTTTCTAGGTCGCCCATAGATTACCCAGCATTGTATCATCGTGATTGTCTGTATGTTATGTATGCATGTAAAGTATGTAATGCATGCTTTCTAGGTCGCCATTAGATTACCCAGCCTTGTATCATCGTGACTTCAAGATCTGTATGTATGTTATGTATGTATGTAATGTATGTAATCTATGCTTTCTAGGTCGCCCATAGATTACCCAGCCTTGTACCATCGTGACCTCAAGATCTGTAATAAGTGCCGTGCGTTCGATCCGCGATGGTGAATTGGTGACCATATTACTCAGGGACGTTCCAGAGAGGAAAACAAAGACCCCTGCGACTTTAGCCATTGCCCTGCCTGCGTCCGCAAACTCGGAGAATTTCGTTCTTTTTGCTCCGCATAACTCGGAGAATTTCGTTCTTTTTGCGGCCGGGAACAGGCTTGTGACAGGCTCAGCGTTGAAGTCATTGTCCTCCACCAATCCAAGTGATACGACAACGAACGCTGGCTAAAGCCATCCATTGGAAAGCTCAGGACAAGCCAAGGGCCTTTTTATCGGTCACCTCCACAAAAATATGGTCAGGCTCCCGATACAAAACTACATATGCGGCGCGCCAAAGTCGACGTGTTTTGCGGGCTCGCCGGCCCGGCTCCGGCTCGCCCGCAAAACACGCCAAATTTGTGGCTAGCCGCATAATATACTATGAATGGTGTGCTCTGACTCTGTGTATCGAAAATATTGATTGAGAACGATATGAGTCCAAAAGCTTTTTACCACTTGATTGTAACCGAGTATGTAAGATACGGGAGATTCCAAAGCTTTTCAAGTATAAATATACATATACATATACATATACATATACATATACATATACATATACATATACATATACATATACATATACATATACATATACATATACATATACATATACATATACATATACATATACATATGTATATATATATACATATATATATATAGATATATACATATGCATATACATTTACACATACATATACACATACATATACACATACATATACATATACATATACATATACATATACATATACATATACATATACATATACATATACATATACATATACATATACATATACATATACATATACACATACATATACACATACATATACATATACATATACATATACATATACATATACATATACATATACAAAAACATATACATATACGTATACATACACATATGCATATACATATACATGATGTAGGGCTTTCTTCTGATGCGTTCAGCATTATTGTATCTAATATGTATGTGCATAATATATTATATATATGTACAAATATATATATATATATATATATATATATATATATATGGGAAAAAAGAAAAATAACGTCAGCCTTCGCTGATTTTACAACTTCAAAGTCCGAAGTAGTATATTCTGCGGCTAGCCACAAATTTGACGTGTTTTGCGGGCGAGCCGGAACCGGGCCGGCGAGTCCGCAAAACACGTCGGATTTGGCGCGCCGCATATGTAGTTTTATCGGTAACCTGACCACATTTTGTGGAGGTGACCGATAATAATATCTTACCATCTTAGGACCGTTTCCCTGTTCACCCCTATCCACCTTTTACCACTTTTTTATCCGTCAACTCCACAAAATGTGGTCAGGTTACCGGTAAAACTACATATGCGGCGCGCCAAGGTTGACGTGTTTTGCGGGCTCGCCGGTGCGGGCTCGCCGGCCCGGCTCCGGCTCGCCCGCAAAACACGTCAAAAGTTGTGGCTAGCCGCATAATATACTATTCCCCCCTGTCTTTTTCCTGCCCCGGAGAACAGGGTAAACAACCACGTGAATAAAATCATATATATATATATATATACATATATATATATATATATATACCACGTGTGCGCACTGCTTTTGACAGCCTCAGAATTGTGATATAACTCAAATATTGTGTTGCAAAAAGTAAAATTATATATACATATATATGTATATATACATATATTTGTATACAAATATATAAATATGTTTGTATATGTATATATATGTATACATATATATATATGTATATATTATATATAGACTATGATATATATATGTATACATATATATATACATATACATATATATATATATATTTGTATATTTATACATATAACAAAAAAACAACAGCAGCAGCAGCAACGACAACGACGAGGAGGACGCGAACAGTAACAACAACAAAGAACAACAACAAACAACAACAACAATTATAAGAATAAAACAACAATAACAGCTAAGCAACAACAACAATAACAACAACAACAACAACAACAACAACAACAACAAACAATAAACAACAACAATAAACAACAACAACAACAACAACACTTGAACAAGGGCGACGACGACACTTTGCCTTTCGTAGGGCTGAAAAAGGACGTGTCAGAATGTTAGGTAATAGGTTGGTAACAGAAGTAGTAACTAATATCTCCCTGTATTTAACCGGGTTATGCGGTTAGATCCAGTATCAGAACAATTAATACCAATCCATCTTTGTGGACCGAGCGAGTCACACTATATCTGCCCCCCACAAAGTGGGTCCAGTTATTGTTCCGTCGTCAATATTAATACCTACCATTCGTTTCAGACGGTCGTCCGTTTCAGTTGGACGAGATATCATTAAAATCATTCTTCGGTACTCCGCCCGTACGTGGTACGCTACAATAGATTATGAGCCTTGGAGCGTCTGAAGCGCAAGAACCCCGGCTTGGCGAGTGTTCCCAAGAACTGAAGAAAGCCGGCTGGTCCAAACACCCAGAGCGACGTTGTCTTGTTCGTGTTTGGGGCCAGAACAGAACTAATATCTGTTTGCTGTGTGTAACTTTCACAAACTGGTGCCTGATGAACGGAGCGCAGTGCGAGTGGAGCAGTGTCCCGGCTATCGCAATGGCTGGAGGTTCGAGATCGTTTGATGCTTAGCGTGCCAGTCCAACTCGGCGTCAAGAGCCTTGTGAGGCGTTCCGTGGATATTACCTTCATGGTAGAGTGTCCAGCTTACCAGACAATCCGGGGACGACGGTTTCCGTGCACCGTGCTCAGTGCAACAACCAGACTATAATCCTGTTAGGGTTGAAACTCTTACTGTGGCCCTGTCGTTTTGCAACCACTCAGCTTAGTTAGATTTTATCAGGTCACAAGTTTTTGGCGTTCTTCGCAGTGGTGGGACTTTTCCCACAGTGGGCTGGTCTGAAGGACCCCCCAGCTGTGGTGAGAAACCCCAATTCAACTGAATCAATCGTCGGGACCAGTAGCCTTGCTTCCCTGTCGCCGACGATCGCTCAACAAGTTTCTGGTTAAGTTCGGAGTCCCGGACACTCACTACCGAATATTGTATTAATAACAAATATTTGCCTCTCGCCTTCTCATAAATTATTGGGCGGCTAGGGTAGATCATTCAAGAGAAACTTCAGCCGTAGGCTAAAAAACAAAAACCGTCCAACAACAACAACAACAACAACAAACAAAAAAAAAAAAAAAAAAAAGAAAAACTCAGAAAAAAAAAAGAAAAGCTCAGAAAAAAAAATTGGTTTTTCAGTTTTCGTTAAAAAAGCTTTCGGTTTTTGCCGGCCAACAAAAAATGAGTTTTTTGATTTTGTATCATATTTTCGATTTTCGATTTTTTTTTTTTTTGTGTGGTAATATTTCACTAAAATATACAAATTAACGGTAATATTTCGCTAAAATTTACATCATTTTGCGGATGTACATCTGAGCAGTAAATTTCAAAATGTCATATTTTCAACGACTTGAATGTCGCCTTTTTTTTTTTTTTTTTGGGGGGGGGGGGGGGGGGAGGGGGGGAGTGTCTCATTGCATATTGATGTGAAATCATAACAACTCTTCTCGAGGGGACCAAGTGGGAACATTCTTTGCATCCCAATACCTACAACCAACATAGACAGATAGATAGATAGATAGATAGATAGATGGATAGATAGATAGATAGATAGATAGATAGATAGATAGATAGATGGATGGATGGATAGATGGATGGATGGATGGATAGATAGATAGATGGATAGATAGATGGATAGATAGATAGATAGATAGATAGATAGATAGATAGATGCATACATACAGGGTTGATGGGGGGAGGGGGGAGAAGGGAAGGCCCGGAGAGAGAGAAAGAACGAAAGAAAGAAAGAGAGAGAGAGAGAGAGAGAGAGAGAGAGAGAGGGAGAGAGAGAGAGAGAGAGAGAGAAACTTACAAGGCCCCTTCTCCTTTTCCTTCCAAATCATTCAGTGCCTGGTACCCGGTAGGTAAGTAAGTAAGTAAGTAAGTAAGTAAGTAAGTAAGTAAGTAAGTAAGTAAGTAAGTAGGTAAGTAGGTAAGTAGGTAAGCAAGGTAGGTAAGTAGGTAAGTAAGTGGGTAAGTAGGTAAGTAAGGTAGGTAAGTAGGTAAGTAAGGTAGGTAAGGTAGGTAAGTAAGTTAAGTGAGTAAGTTAAGTGAGTAAGTAAGTGGGTAAGTAAGTAAGAAAGTAAATAAGTAAGTTAGTAGGTAAGTAAGTAAGTGAGTAAGTAAGTGGGTAAGTAAGTAAGTAAGTAAGTAAGTAAGTAAGTAAGTAAGTAAGTAAGTAAGTAGGTAGGTAAGTAAGTAAGTTGAAGTAAGTAAGTAAGTAAGTAAGTAAGTAAGTAAGTAAGTTAGGTAAGTAAGATAGGTGAGTAAGTAAGCAAGTAAGTAAGCAAGCAAGTAAGTAAGTAAGTAAGTAAGTAAGTAAGTTAGGAAGTAAGTAAGTTAGGTAAGTAAGAGGTAAGTAAGTAAGTAAGTAA
>WBZZ01003714.1:5000-12500 GCA_019918135.1 Paulinella micropora | reverse complement strand
AACAGGGCGCACACAACTTCAAGTCATCTCTTTTTCGCAAGGGCGACAGCAGCAGCGACAACATGAAGGCGGCGTGGTCAGCCTCGCGAAAGTGCAAAGACCATGCCACTGATTTTGTGGTATGTTATTCTTTCTTTCTTTCTTTCTTTATTTCTGTCTTTTTCTTTTTTCTTTTCTTTTTTTCTTTTCTTTTTTTTCTCCTTGTATTGCTCCTTCGATTATTTTTTCGTAACTTTCTTGCTTGATCATGAAGCTCCTTTCTTTCACTTCTTGTTTATGTTCATTGTCAAATAGTGTGTTGCGCATGTGTATCGAATCTGCTCTGAATAGGCGAAGTATGAAGGCAAGTCTCTCGATTTCTCATTAAAAAATCTGGGAGATTCTGGTGCCTCTGCAGTCGCCAAGGGGCTGCAGGTCAGCCAGACTATACAAGACTTATATATATACATAAACACAGTACACCTTCAATTCAGGTCAGGACTACAGCTGTTATGAGACAGCGAACTGTAATATTTGTGAAATGTTGGTGTTTGGTACAGGAGATCTTACAGGTGAATAAGTGTGTGTGTGTGTGTACATGTCTCTTCTTGCTGTCTCTCTCTCTCTCTCTCTCTCTCTCTCTCTCTCTCTCTCTCTCTCTCTCTCTCTCTCTCTCGCTCTCCCTCTCCCTCCCTCTCTCTCTCTCTCTCTCTTTCTCCCTCTCTCTCTCACAGATACATACACATTCATATGTGCTCATATGCGCTATTCATACGCAACATGCGAAGAGGTCACAACAACAGTAACAACAACAACAATAATAATAATAATAATAATAATAATAGTGCTTCTCTGTCAATGGCTGATGCATTTCTGCACATGCGCCTCCATCGTCTCACCCGTGAGGGGAGTACGAAGAATTGACGATAAGCTCTAATGACACCCCCGCAAGGGCAGTTCCAACACTTCCAGACGGGCCGGTATGTTCAATGAAAATACTAGTCCAGACGGATCGGTATGTTCAATGAAAATACTGGTGGCACCGACGGGAATCGAACTGGCGACAGGGCCCAGATGGTAGAACTTGACCACTGAACTATCACGGTGTCCAATAATAATAATAATAATAATAATAATAATAATAATAATAATAATAATAATAATAATAATAATAATAATAATAATAATAATAATAATAATAATAATAATAATAATAATAATAATAATAATAATAATAATAATAATAATAATAATAATAATAATAATAATAATAATAATAATAATAATAATAATAATAATAATAATAATAATAATAATAATAATAATAATAATAATAATAATAATAATAATAATAATAATAATGAATAATAATGATAATGAATAATAATAATAATAATAATAATAATAATAATAATAATAATAATAATAATAATAATAATGATAATAATAATAATAATAATAATAATAATAATAATAATAATAATAATAATAATAATAATAATAATAATAATAATAATAATAATAATAATAATAATAGTGCTTCTCTGTCAATGGCTGATGCATTTCTGCACATGCGCCTCCATCGTCTCACCCGTGAGGGGAGTACGAAGAATTGACGATAAGCTCTAATGACACCCCCGCAAGGGCAGTTCCAACACTTCCAGACGGGCCGGTATGTTCAATGAAAATACTGGTCCAGACGGATCGGTATGTTCAATGAAAATACTGGTGGCACCGACGGGAATCGAACTGGCGACAGGGCCCAGATGGTAGAACTTGACAACTGGGCTATCACGGTGTCCAAATAATAATAATAATAATAATAATAATAATAATAATAATAATAATAATAATAATAATAATAATAATAATAATAATAGTGCTTCTCTGTCAATGGCTGATGCATTTCTGCACATGCGCCTCCATCGTCTCACCCGTGAGGGGAGTACGAAGAATTGACGATAAGCTCTAATGACACCCCCGCAAGGGCAGTTCCAACACTTCCAGACGGGCCGGTATGTTCAATGAAAATAATAATAATAATAATAATAATAATAATAATAATAATAATAATAATAATAATAATAATAATAATAATAATAATAATAATAATAATAATAATAATAATAATAATAATAATAATAATAATAATAATAATAATAATAATAATAATAATAATAATAATAATAATAATAATAATAATAATAATAATAATAATAATAATAATAATAATAATCGCGCTCTCTCTCTCTCTCACACACACACTGTCCCCCCCCCCCCCCCTCTCTCTCTCTCTCTCTCTCGCTCTCTCTCTCTCATACATACATGCGTATACATTCATACATACATAGGCGAATCTCTACGAGCAGGACTGCACTCCGGAGGATTTGTTGTCCTTTACTGTTCGCAGACTTTTGCAAGCTCCGTTTGTCTATGGTGATGATGGTGGTGCCGGTTCAAAGACGAGGGTAATATCCCCTTTTCCCACCACCCTGAGCAAGCAATGGTTCGCTTCTTTCTTTAGCAGAAATGGGACTTTGCAGGACAAAGGTACCAAATTAATTGGGGAAGTGGGAGCGGAGCCACTGGCAAGGGCATCACATGTCCCAATCTCCTTTTTTACACAACATGTCCCAGCCGCACATGGTCTGCTTACAAAAGTCATGCTAGAGTTCGTTCAGTTTGCTTTGTGCACTGTAGAGGAGGAAGAAAGGTTCCTTCCTGGTGCCCGGCCACCAACAGGCGATGACATCGCGAAGCCTTCTTTACAGGAATTGAAGGACCATCCCTCCTGGACTATAGCTATCCAGGATGGGAACCACTTATTCTTTGCTGAGCTAGGGGACGTGGAAGACATTCGGTGGAAAAATAAAGTAGTCACTGGTTTGAGAGAAGTCTCAGCTCACAAACTCCTCTCTTGGCCTGACCCAGCGGTCTTAACCATGCAGGAGAGTTTAAAGAAAAAACATTTCCCAGCAAAAAGGATCAACACGAGGCTTAAGGATAAAATTTGGAAACTCGATACCAGCTAGACAAAAAAGGGGAGGAAGTCTGGGTTGACGTGGAAGATATTATTTACTGTTTTCCAGGTTTCAATCCCAAAACAAACACAGTGCCTTTCACTGTGCAACAAACCTTGGGTGCGCATTTCCAACGACAACAGTATAATCATTTCCGTTTTGCAAACACACGTAGTTTTGTATCTCGTTTCCTATCTGCGAAGGTTGTTGTCTCCTTAAATATGACATAATTCAGCATTTTCTTACTGTGGAAATGACATAATTCATAATTACGTCTGGGTGGGCGTTAGTAGTGAACTTGACTGGTGTAGATACAGTCCCTTACAAACCACTTGGTATATTAATAAAATAATATTACCAGCAGCTTATTCAGCATGTCTACTAACTTGATCAAGCAGAAAACCGGTCTTGAAACATTATTTTCATAGTGCACTGAACTTGACTAGTTTAAAAAAAAATCCCACACATGATTAGAAATAATGCATGTAGTTGTTATACATACTAACACACCAGTTGCTATATTAATAAAATAATATTACCGGCAGCTCATTCAGCATGTGCTTCAAGCTTTTGAAGCATAAAACCGGTTTTGAAACATTATTTTCATAGTGCACTGAACTTGACTAGTTTAGAAAAAATCCCACACATGATTAGAAATAATGCACGTAGTTGTTATACATACTAACACACCCCTTGCTGTATTAATAAAATGATATTACCGGCAGCTTATTCAGCATGTGCTTCAAGTTTTTGAAACATAAAACCTGTTTTTTTTTATTTTTTTTATTATTATTATTAGTTTTAATATTTATTATTAATATTTACTTACGATCCACCGCCCAGACGAGGAGCGGTACGAGGAATCCACTCGTCATCATCATCTACACGCTTCTGTTTCTTCTTCTGCTTGTTTCCCCTTCCTCCTTTCTTCTTCCTCTTCAAAGAAGAAGAAGAAAAAGAAGGCTGAGAAGAAGAAGAAGAAGAAGCAGCAGAAGAAGAAAGAGGAAGAGGAGGAGAAGGAGCGAAGGCAGTTTGCACGTGTCCGGTGAACATGGATGGCTCCGGTTGGCTCAATTCATGGAGCCAAGCGTCCACATCACCAGGACATATCTCATCAAACCTGCCATACTCCAGCCCATCTACACCAACACATATCTCCTCATGCTTTCTTATCCAAGAAGGCCGAGAAGCAGCATACGAGCTACCGCACCCTATACTACACTTCACATACTTCTCACTCTCCGCCCACACATCACACAGCGGGTTTAAGCGAGCTCTCCAGTGCTGGAGCAGACACTCGACATCATCTGTCCAGCGTCTGCTCGAGCACGAGAAATGAGCGCGCTTATGCTTGCCGTTGTAGTGTTCGATGGCCTGAGTGTTGTAGTCTATGAAGGAGATATGAGGGGTGAGTGGCAGTAGCGCATAGGCATGATTGATGAAAATGTGGATGTAGACGGTGATGAATGCAGGTGATAGAATAGGTAACCTAGCCCTCCTATCTTTCGGATCCTCTTCATCTACATCATTCGGGCGCCCGCCCTCTGGGAAAAGTAAGGGTATGAAAGAAGCGGCGCATGGCGGCCTGATGAGATGCTAATTCCTCTACCGGCAGCCCCTCTCCTTTATGAAAGACTAACCACAACCCGTACCACTCCACCCATACCTTTTTCAACTCCTCTCCTCTTTCGGGATTCTTCAGTATCTCACCTAAGTCTATCACTCCCTCTTTAACCTTCCTTGCTAGCTTCCTCGCCATGTCACCACTTAGCTCTTTCCACTTAAAGTTACATGTTCCCTGAGTCTCTCCTTGGCCCTTAGGCCCGAACCACCAATACAGTCCACCTTTCTTGAGTTCGCTTTTGATTCTCGTTAAAACTTCCTGATGCTTATCTTTACCCCACTCTATCGTCTCAGCCAATACGGGGTCGTCGCGGGCGCGGCCCCACAACTCACCGTGTAAGGCCTCGTTGATGAGATGGTTTAGAAACCTATTCTGTACGCGGATGAAGAAATGCAGCGAGTCAGGAAGGCGTCGGCGCAAAGGTATGAATGGAAATAAATCTACTCTGTCATCCATGGCCGGGTGCTGACACTTGTCAGCATCGGTCATGATGGGGTAGGATGTGAGTGTGTCTTGAAGTTCCGGGCCTTTGGTCACCAGGCAATAGATGCATGGGTGCTTTCCTCTAAAACTACCTGTCCCGTGCCCGGCGACTGTGGCCAAGAACTTCAAATCGCCACCTAACCAAAAAATATAAGACCGATGTAGGACATGAGGATCTGCATAGCCATGGTGAGCCTGAATGTGCAACTTGCTAACGCTTGATAGCTGTCACCTTCAGGGGTCAGAGCAAAAGGGAAAACAAAATCTGTAGCTTTGAATTTCCTTCTTAGGTCTTTATCCTGCGGTATGATTCTCATAACCCACAACGTACTTGTTTTATTCTTGCTGATGGATCTGCCATAGCCTGAACGAGAACATTTACAGTGGACTCTGAAATCTGATAGGTTTTGCATACCCAACGCAAGACCTTTCGCGGGCATAGCTTCACCTCTCGATGCACCTGTTTTGAAGCCTGACATTCGTCGAAGGTCGGCTTCATGTCAAAGGTGGCCTCAACCGCGGTGCCTAGCTCCTTCCTGACCTCAGAAAACTTGTCAAAAGTATGTTGCCACTTAGCAAACCTTTGGACTTAAGCTTTTGCAACACTGTTTGACTAATGCTATCGTTGTCCGCAAAGAGAAGAAGAGAGAGAAGTTGTTTTTGCGGCTCACTATTTTTACCTCCTATTGTATGTGACTCATAGTTCTTCTCCGCCCATCTCCACCACTCCTTGCACACAAAGTCTACCTCTACCCCTGCCCTATCCGCAAGGTGTTGTGCAAAAGCATCCTGCATGACTCTCACGTCTGCTCTTATATTTCTCTTTCCTCTCTCGTTCAACTCACTGTATGCTTTCTTCATCTTGGGGGCGTATGACAACACCCCTATATGTTTGTTAGTTTCAAACTGAACAAAATTACTACCAGCAAGTGGAGAAGTGATATGACGTGTGACTTGTAATGACGGTTTGGTGTGTATGTGTGAAGGTTGAGGTGAGAGAATTGAAAGGTGTGTGCGTATGTCAGCAGGGTCAAAGGGTGAGGAGTCATCTACATTAAATCTTCTGGCTAGTGTGCGGGAGGAGTCGTCTACACTTCTGGCTGGTCTCCCCCTCACAGGCGTGAATGGTTCCTGCCACAAGCAAGCAAAAATATGTACAAACACCCACATAAGCTTACACCTTACCAGCAGACAAAGGCAGGAAAACAAGCCGTACCTGCAGAAAGCAATGCATAAATGCAAACATAATGCACAGAAGACATACATAAACATGTTTCCATGAAATGAAATGAAAACTGACCATGACAGTGGCCTCCAGCTTGTCATCGTTCCGAGCACCAGCGATGATGACAGAAGGGCCCCGTTGTTGCAACTCGACTGCTATACCTTTGGCCTCCAGCTCAGCAACTATAGAGGGGAAACAAGAGAAGACACATAAGCAATACATTACAGCTGTTACATGCAAGAAAAATAGATCACACACAACACACACACACACTCTACTCCCACACAGTTCCAACATACAAACAGAAACAGAAACACACACAAAACAGATGGAAACAGCATGCAGGCACTCACCTAATTGTCTCTGAACATTTCTGGAGGCAGTCTGAATCATTCTGCTACATAACAGGCACAGAAAATATGATGTATGTATACTAAACAAACGAAAACAAGCACTAAAATTCAAAGAAATTGGTGTTAAGAAAAAGGGGCTTACTTCTGTTGTAGGTGTGCTGCTTTTACAGCGGATAGAGATTTTTGCTGGGCAAGCAGTGCTCTACCCGCTGCTGTCTTTTTTTCATTTTTTCGTAGGTAGGATCGCTTGATAGGAGCCTTTTGGTTCAATCTTGTCTTTTTTTTCACCATCGATTTTCGCCAAGTCGAAATTTATTGCCGCTTTTTCCGCTACTGATGGCATTTTTGTGTTATGAAATGCCGCATATGCTAACGGGCCCGCGGCACCAGTTTCATGTCGGAGGTCCATCTGTTCACAGCGAGTGTGTGTTCAAACCACGTTGTTTCAAGCAAAAGCAAGCATGACACAAGTGTTTTCATCAGAAAACTTGGTCTGCGGCTTTCTTGAAATCCTTATTATCTACTTCAATTTTCACATTTCACGACATAGCAAATATGGTGTTTTTAACTGAAAAATGCTCTTTGCATGATGCACTCTGCACTCAATTTTACGCACAAGTGCACAAATAAATTCAAATGTTATGTTGAGCAATCCTGCCAGAGCAGAGATGTACGGTATAAAACAAAAACCAGGAAAACATTGGTCGAAAACTAGTTTGTCGAGATTCAGAACATACCCCCAGATCACAGCAATAGCTTATATGAACTGAAAAACTAAACATGCCGCAGACCATTCCCACTAAAAACATTGAATTC
>WBZZ01003713.1:2500-30166 GCA_019918135.1 Paulinella micropora | reverse complement strand
TGAAACAGTGCTGACGGAGCAACGCTTTGAACCGTATTTTCGAACACGTGTGTCTCGAGGAAGTTCTTGGACTTCACTGAGCTAAACGTCGAGCATTGTTGTATGAGCTGAGTAAGCTTACTCGGGTTAACTGTGTGTAACGCCGAAAAGAAATAGAGGATGATCGACTTGCGGCCATAGAATAGCCCATAGGAGGAAACTACCTCCGTAAGGGTCGCCGCCAAGCCAACAGCACTCCTCAAACTCATCGCCACTGTCTCAAAGATTTCAAATCCTATGAGAGTACCAGTGCAGAGATGCTGGTATCCATGAGATTGAAAATATGAAATGAGTGTGGCCACCGCCAGTTCACACTGAGCGTCTAGGCCTGTTGCATTGTTTCTTTTAATCTCCTCCTTCTTTCTCAAAAACTTGTACTGTGTCAGATCAAATCCCTCCGAGACTAGAGATTGGTCAAAAACAGTAACAAGGGCCTCGTATTCCTGCGTTTCGTCGCAAGGAAAAGCCTTCATGCAGGCATTGATCTCTTTGAGCTTGCTCAAAAGCGAAGCATCAGAGTGTTTGTCTGAGCTCGTCTTGGCATATAGCATGAGACTTGCCACTCCTCCTTTCTTCCCCTTGAAGGCATTTATGATGTTCTGTCTGTCCTTCTTCTCCGTGTTTGTGACCACCACCGTAGTTGAGCCCGAGGGTTTAGGGGCTGGTGGGGCAGGAGCTGGTGGGGTCAAATATGTCGGAGGGTGTGTCTTTGCACCACTCACTTTTGCTTTCATTCTTTCCAGTCTCATCGTCTTCTCGAACTCCTCATTCTCTTTCGCCTTCTTCTTCTCAGATATCACCAGCTTTTGAGCATGAGTGATAAAGGCCACCAATTCAGAAGCAGATCTGAGAAAATTATATTTCTCCACATATTGGTCAACACCTGCTTTGTTGGCGACCGGTGGTGCGTTACTAAGTGATTTAAGGACAGAGTGATCCTTGGTAGGAATCCATCTCTTCCATGCCTCCTTGTGCAGTAACGCACCCATCAACAGTCTGATCTTGGTCAGAACTCTGTCGGTCTTCTCTAACTCATCAATCACAGGATGAGTTTCTCCTGCTGCCTTAATGCTTTTTTCCATCTCTGCCTTCCCCTCCTCCAAGGCCTTTATTTCCATTGTAAAAAAATGAAATATACCACTCGAGTTTTTCGAACCCAGATTGGTCTTCATTTTTGTTACATCGACTGCCTCCTGACCAGTCGCGAGGAATCTGGCCGTTGCTCTTGGGTTTGTGTACTGGAGGTAACCCTCACATCGTGGGCCGTATGTACGTTCCCAAATCAGGGTTTGAGTGTACACCCCAAAGATAGCATCGAGTAATTCAAGGTGGGTGTGTGTGTCCCCAAACTTGATATGCTGTATCTTCTTTCTCTCTTCTGGATCAGAGACCAGTTTGCCGAGGAGCTGTGCTGTGTTTGATAATAGGATATAGACATCCTTTTTAGCACGACTTTTCTCTCTTCTTTGATCCTGAGGGATCCACACATAGGTGTCCTTCTCTACCCCCATCTTGTTATCAAACTCTTTTTTAGTGAGGTCATAGTGGTCTTGCACCCACTGTTGTTCCTCCACTGTGATCTCCTCTCCATCACTATGAATCAAGTCGATCATTTTTCGTCCTCCTCCTCCCGTGTAGGCAGGTGGTAAGGGATTACCATATGCTCCTCCTCCTCCCGTCTCTTCTTGTTCAAATCCTCCTTCATCTTCGTCTCCTCCATATCTTCCTTCATCATCCCAGCCCTCTTCTACTCCTCCTCCTACTCCTTCATCTCCTCCTCCTCCTTCATTCAATCCTCCTCCTCCTCCTTCATTCAATCCTCTTCCTCCTCCTCCTCCTCCTTCTTCTTCTTCTTCTCTTCTTTGATCTGCCTCCGAGAATTCACTCACTTCGGCGGTCTCTGTCGACATGATGTCGTAGTAGTGATCAACAGGAGGACAGTGTCAGCTCCTATGTTTGGTTTTTGTTCGTTTGTGTTCTGTTCCTCCTTCAGTCGATTGACTAGTGAAGAGAGAAACTAATAGAGAGGGTAGGATAAGATTCCCTGTCCTCTATGAAACACTGTTTGTATGTTTGTTTTTGTTTGAGAAAAATAGTCTTTGACTTTCTTCGATTTCTTGTTCTCCTTACTCAGATTACTTTCTCCTCCTTCTTTTCTACATTGTATCTAGTATGAGGCACTTGGACCTACACACAGATAGTAATAGAGAAGCTAGAAAAGCTCTCCTTAAGAAGTCGACAGTCGGTCGGATAGGTTCTCAGACCTACCTTTAGAAAACGATCAGAGATTTGCAAAAATACTCTGACGTATGTGTGAGATAATGCAGATAAATGCACAAACTAGAAGGGTAAAGTGTTGTGCTCCTGTCCCTATGCTTGTTTGTGTTTTGTGTGTGTTCCTTCACTCTTCTGTCCACCTCCTTCTTCTTGGTCTCTGTGTGAGAACAGCAAGAACGACAGAGAGTTTGTATCTGATGTCTCCTTGTGAGCACATAGATACTGATTGGGCTAGAGGGTACGAGACACCTGCTTGAGACCAATCAAATTATTTGTTTTGTGAAAGAGTTATGAGGGAGCTGTGTTGGAGTATTTGTTTTCGTCTGACGTCCCCGTGTGAGACAGGTCAGTGAAAATTCACTCTGTTGCCTGTGTGGCAAAGCAGAAAGAAATCACCCTAGTGATGTGGACTCCAAATGTAATGCCCCCAACGATAGCTCGTAAAAAGTCGGTAATACAACCAAACACAGTCCTCAAGAATGAGAATGATGTCTCGTTGTATTAGCTCAGTGAAGCCAAAAAGGAAAACGGCAACAGACCAGGAATAAAATGGCATCAGGTCCAATCCGGACAAATAATACTGAAAAACAAGCTGGTGCACCTGTCACCAGGAAAAGGTACTTTTTACCGGCTATCCGGGGGTGATGCCTACATTACATTTTCCAGAAGCATTAGCAGACGATAGAAGGATTAAGAAATACACAAGAAGAGAAACGCTTCAACGATATAGCAAAGCCTTTAAGTTTTGGGTTGAACAGAAAAACAAATCATTAGATGCTCCAACAATGTTGAATATCCACAAATTGCAAATTTGTGAAGTATCAATTATTGCACAACTTAAATTAAGGGTGATGATTGTATTAAATAATAATTTAATTTAAAATGTAAACCATTTAAAGAAATAAATTATATTACTTATAATATAGATATGGGGAGACACAAGAAATATCTCACACCCGAGGACAAACGAAATGCTAACTCCGAAAAGGCTCTCGCATATTACAAAAGAAATAAGGATGAAATTAATCAAAAGAGGAAGGATCAATTAAAAGAATGAAACAGAAAACTTAAGGAATATGAAGAAATGAAGGCGAAAGCATTATTAAAACAGCAAAAAACGAAAAATTATTTTTTATAATTAAGTTGAATTATGTTAATTCAACTTATGAATGAATTTCATGTTAAAAGTAAGAAAATCTTATGTATATAAAAAAGATAAAACAATTTAATTTATTTCCATAATTTTTATATCCACGATAATATAAAAGTAAAATATGCCACCACCATTACCGCCAAGACCGACGAAGGAAAATGTAGAATTAGCGAAGGTAAGGGCGAATTTGAGGAAAACTACAACCAGAGAAAACAAAAGGGAATTTAAAGTAGTAGAGTTAAAATCTAGGCGAGACAATAGATTAAACTCTCTTACATATGAGAAGCAAGGATTAGATATAAACTTTTATGATACTGACGCATTAGAGCGAGAGGTTCTACTTCCTATACTATTAGATGCAAAAAGAAAATTGTATGACAGGAAATGCTGATGTTCATATCACTATAACATACATAACAGACCACGAAGAATTCAATAGATATTATAAAAAGAAAACATTTAATTCTTTTCAAATAAAAAACTACGATGATTTTATTGAAATGTTGAATGAGTTTAACATAAGCAATATTGAAGCATCTGGACTAGGTTATGCCAGGATTATTGAATATGCCAAGGTAGTAGTAGTTCAAGAAAACGGAGGAGGATGTTATGAGGGAAAATACAAAAGCAAACAAACGAAATATGAGGAAAGTATATTAATATCGCCCGCCAGCAAAAATAATAATTGTTTATTCTTCCTTTGTAAAGACATTCTTAATATGACACTTATTAACAGAAAAATATGTAATGATATTAGAAAACAATTCAATCTGTCTAATAATTGCCCTATACCATTCTCTACCGCCGTAAAAATCCTTAACACTTTGATAAAGGAAGGGAAGACATACGAAGTAACAAATTCTCTAACAAAGGAGATAATAAGCACAAACGAAATAGGAAAAGAAGCGGATATTATGATTTACTTAGAGAATAACCACTATTTTGCATTAATTAAAAGATGTAAAAAGAAATGTGAAAAATGCTTAACTAAGTATTTTACTAAACATACTTGTAATCCAAAAGTTATTAATTATGCGAATAGAGAAATATTAAAGAATGGAAAGAGAAATTTAATAACGAAGTCTCATAAAGAAAAATATAATAATAAAGATGAAGTTCTTCATTACGACCTAGAAACTTTTAGAAATAACACGCTTGCTGACAGCTTTGATATTCATGACTGCTATATAGTCGGATATACTCAAGGGACGGAAGGATTTAAATATTATGCTGGTATTGATTGCATTTCTAAATTTCTTGATACAATCCTAGAGAGGAAGAAATTTAGCATTAGAATGGACTAACAAACAACCACATAATCCAGTCAAGAAAGTAGCACATTTTAATATTTTCGAATTGTAAAGAGATTATTGAGCCGTTATTAATCATATGTGATTTGGTTTGATACCTCTTCTTATTAATTCCTGTTTAATAAAGTAGTGATCAAAGTTCGCCCCGTTAAAACCACGTATAAAATTGGTGCTTCTTCATCTTTCTTCTTTTTCTTTCTGGATATGTGTAAGCATACTCAGGGGACATTAAAAGAAAACTTAGAAAATATGAAATGTAAAACTCTTAAAGGAGATTTTGACCACGACAAGGCAACTACTTGGGAAACAATGAGTGAAGAATTAAGAAATAAGTGTCTTGAATATTTGAAGTGTGATGTTATGGGGTTAAAAGAGTTATATGATAAAATAAACACAGAGATATTTAAAAAAACACTCAGTCAATTTAACTTCATACATTTCAACTTCAAGCCTCGCCTTCAATATCTGGAAAAAAATGATTGATGGTAAGCATGATGTAAGACTTCCAACTATTGAACAAGAGAAGGCGTTTAGAAAAGCAGTTATCGGAGCAAGAACATATCCAAGCAAAAAAAGATTTATTTCAAAACAATACAAGGACTACTTAGCGGGGAAAATCACATTTGACGAATTAACCGATTATTTAGTTGATGCGGATGTCGTATCTTTATACCCAACAGCGATGCTTAATTTATTTATGGTTGGAGAAATTAAACTGGCTATCGCACCATTTGATTATAATAATCTTCCTATCGGTATTTACAATGTTGATTACATCTCACCAAAAGACATATTACATTCAAGAATAGGACAGAGAAATAAAATGGGTTCATTAAAGTGGAATTTGACCGATATGAAAGACCAATGGCTTACACGCGTTGATATTGAAGATATGATTAAGGAAGGCTACGATATAACGATTCATAAAGGATACTATACAGAGGAGGCAGAACCAGTATTCAAAGAATATATATTAGAAATGATTAAGGCGAAAGAGAATAGCGAGAAAGGCACACCGCAATATTTATTAGCCAAACTATTTATGAATTCGTTATACGGAAGATGATACAACGACCTATCCCAACAGAAGCAGAATATATTAAATCAAATGAGGAGTATTGGAAATTTTGGACGAAAATTTATATATCTGATGTGGTTGAATTCAAAGATAAAGACGGAAACAAACTTTGGCATGTATCTGGAATTCCTAGAAATGAAGTAATAATTGAAGAAAGTATTACAAAGTCTTCTCACTACGGAGCATTTATTCTAGCATATAGTAGGCGAATTATGTATAACTACATAAAAGAGGCTAATCCAAATAAAGACATAGAGGCTGATTTCTATTACACTGATACCGATAGTCTAGTGTTGCATGTTAGGTTTGCCAAACTAATCAAAAGACTTGGTGATAAATCTCTCGGAGGAATAACAGATGACTTAGGAGATTGTTGTAAGATAATAAGAGGAATATGGATTGCTCCAAAATTGTATATGTTAGAATTTACAACGAATGAAGCATTTCTCCCTTACATTACTAAGAATGACTTGAAACATAAAGACAAAGGAGTTCATATAATTGAATGCTACGAAAATGAAGGAGTAAAAAAGAGATACTACCACCTAAGAGGTAAGGGGTTGAATTCAAAGGGGCTAAATCCAGAAGTATATGAAAAGATGGATTTAGGTGAAAGCATTGAAAATGTTAGAGATTTTCAAATGAAGAAAATCCATTTATCACGAAATAGCAAACAGCAAAACATTAACCATTTCAGCATAGTTCATACTACAAATATAAAAAAGAAAGTTAACGAGAATAAATGGTGTGGTCATGAGTTTATTAACAAAAATGATAGTATCCCTCACGGCTTCCATATCCGCTCCTAGATTAATGTCGTGTGTCAACAAACGAGAATGAGCAAAGCGAATGAAAGTGAAGTTGACAAATAGTTAATTAATTTTTTTCAGTAATTTTTTTACCAGTCTATATACACCAATGACAACCCTAACCAGACTATGTGAGAAGTTTGAAAAACTTTCAATTGAGAAGAAGAAGGAATTCTTTTCAGTAAAAGATGTGCAACAGATAATTGATGAAGAAATTAAGGCGATTGAAAAGAGAAAGGAAGGAAAACCAAAGGATACTTTTCCATTTGGTAAGTATAAAGGTAAGAAAATTCAAGATGTAGCGGTTATTGATAAGCCATACCTTGAATGGGTTATGAAACAGCCGTGGTTTGATAAATTTACTGACATTAAAAGTGAAGTAAAAAAAATACATTTACAATAAAAATTAATATTTACTTTATATATATCAATGACTGACCTGAACACCAAACAAGACTACTTGAATGAAATTGAAAAATGGAGCCTTGATAGCGAAATTAAGAAACCTTCAATTAAATGGACTAAGCCTGATATTGTTTCTTTCTACGAGCAATATGAACCACGTGATGACAATGTGAAAGTAGTTATTCCGTTAGAAAACGTGTTGGACGAAGAACCAAGCATACCTTTTAAGGAGACTGATTTAAAAGAGACTGGAATTACCGAAATCAAGGCAAATGCAGGCGAAGAGATAGCGCAAAAAGAAACCGATATTTTTCTTCAATATGGTAAGTATAAAAAAATGAAAATTAAAGATGTCGCTAAGATTGACAAACCATACCTTGAATATTTAATTCAAGACCCTTATTTTAATAATAAAGATGCTGTAAAAAAAATATCTCTGATGTGTATCAACTTCACTTTCGTTGCTACCGCAACTCCCGTTTGTTGATAAACATCGTCTACCATTTTAATTTTTTTGTCCGTTTTCGATGTTTATGAGCAAGCGAAAATGAGCGTAGCAAATGAAAGCGATACTCATAAATATCTATTGGTCTTCAATAAAATTAACGATAACACTTACATTTCCTCCATTATTAACCGTCGCGACAGACTTTTGTAAAAATGTTAGATTTTCACCAGGAGTCGTAAGTTCGCAGGTCAATAAGTTGGCTAGAAGTAGCATTAACATAAAGTTTAAGAATTACGTCTGTTATAACAGCACCACCGAGGGCAGTCGCACTAACGTCCTTTGACACGATTGAAGTTGTGGCATCAATATCAACAAAGTTCTCCGCCGTAAGTGTTCCAGTCGTTTTTACAATTCGCACTATATTAACTTTTGTGTCTTCGTTGGATATGCTTACGAGAGATGGATAAACAATTGAATAATTTGTTGCTGCACCATTAAAAAGTGATTTATTTTTTATGCTGAGAATCGGGCTTTCAGTGGTGCTCGCCTTTTCATCTCCTTCCGCTTCGTTTGTTATGCTTGAATTAATAGTGTTGGAGCCCTCAATAAACATACTACAACTTGCTGTTTTCAATGTTTGTATTCCTACATCATTATCATTTTTCATACGAGCAACAAATGGGAGAGTTGTATTCCGCAGACTGACACCTGTGTTGGCATTAGCATACTTAATCATATGGACTTGCTGGAATTCGCCAGTGTTTGGGTTCTCAATTGAAAACTTAATAGCACCAAAACCCAAATATTGAAATTGAATTTGAAATACATTTCCCTTACTCCAATCCAAGAGTGGCATATGTTTGGTTCCATCGCACGGGTCATTCCAGTTTGCTTGTTGAATATATGAAACAACACCCCCTTTCGCATGTGCTATACAGAAACCCGATATACCATCCTTATAAAAGTAGAATCCATTTTGCAAATTATTATCACCAATACCTATAAATGATATATATTCCTTAGTTTCATCAGTAGTCCATAAAGCAGTGAAGTGGGTTAAAACTCCCATTCCCGTTCTGTATTTTATTTTTCTTTTGCTTTCCATAATGGCATTAGAAGTAATATCTGCTGTTGTTTTTAATTCCGCCATATTATTCAAAAATGACACACTTGATTTTGTTTCTGTATTCGTCCATACCCGTGTATTAATGGTGTATGGAAAGATTTCCTGTAAAACTGGTGTCAATGAACTTGTTAGGCTTTCGCCAAAGGCAGTTTTCATATTTTGACCACCTACGTATCCATCATATCCGACTTTGACATTTACGAAGTCTCCGCCTGGATTTTGTGCGATTAAATTTCTTTGGTGAGACATTCGTGATCTTTTGCTTTCGTCTCCCAAACTATTTCAACCTTTTGAAATAGTTTTTCTTATATTATTAACATTAAAAAAAATATTTTATCAAACAACGATGTTTGTAAAACACGCGGGAGCCGTAGGTTGGAGCGTGAATTTACAAATATCAACTCATCAAGATTTCAATCCCCTTCACAAGCACACTTCGTTGAAGAATGGCGAATGTGTAGTGATTGAGATTATTTCCAGCAGTAGTTGAAACGAACTCATATCGCCTCTCGGTGTCAAGGCTCAGACCACTTACCTCATATCCATCGGTATCCTTATCGCACAGCGGGCGGTTGCTATCCCAAGTATCCACGTGGAACCAGTTGTAATGATACACATTAGAATTCAAAATGGCACTACCCTTCAACTTATCTTTGAGAAGCACATAGTCTTCATTATTTGAGGTGTTAATATCAAATTGTTGAATACGACTTCCGTCAAGGGTTGTGTAATATGTCTGAATTTTAGACCCCTGAGCCTTTACGACTGGGGGCCCTGCCGCATAACCCGATGGCATATTGCTATTATCAAATGAAGTATTAGCACTCTCAGTGTTGTGGAAGGCGGATGTATAGATACGACGAATTCTTTCACCCTGTGAGCGGTTCATTTTTACGACATAGTTCTGTTGCGATGATTGGAGGTTCTGCTTCCAAGCAATGGGATATTCAATCTTAAAAGGAAAGCCTTCACCAGCAATATTTTGTTGAACCCCCACAATAACATTAGGGTCAGTCTCCACAGCAAGAAACAGATTTAAGTTAGAAACAGTAGCACCAACAGCAGTAGCCGCCGCACCAGTGGAAATAGAACTCGCATCAGTTCCATAGAATGAAGTGCGGGCGGTGCTCTCCATACAATTCTAAAATCCAAAATTTCATTAAAACCAATAGTTTTATCAAGTTCAAAAATTGTTCCAAACAGCATTCCCAAAGGAAACTTAACACTGATAGCAGGAGTATCCTTGTTATCAGTACCACCTTCAAAATACTTAGCCTCCTCAAAAGGAACATCAACAAGGCTATAAGTTCCAGCAGTGCTATCAGCGAGAGCGGTATCATTATGACGACGAACAGCAACAAGTGGCACTTTGTAGTATCCTTGAACCGCCCCTCTTAAATCTGCAAGCACACCCGCATCGGTAATTGCTTTTCTTTCCTCTACGGTTCCAATTTCAACTTTTCCAGCATTACACTTTTGAAGCATAGCACCAGAATTACCTGTTTTCTTATCATCATCATAAGCACCATGGTTTTCAAGTGCCATAAATTTTTCATACTTAATTTCTGGTTTCCATATCACCTTAGTGTAATTACCCACATGTTGAAGATTACACAGATACTGCCCGCTTCGGCTTCGCAGTTCAATAGTTTTAATCATAGACAGACAATCCATATAAATACGATTGAAGTGGCCAGCACCTGCAGCAGTAGGAGTGTAAGTAAATCGCAACACCGACCTCGCAAGGTTCAAAGGACGGGTAGGAATTTCAAATGTGCTTTCCATACCACCAGCAGTAGTAAGTGTGACATTTGCCGACCCTTCACGGCTAGTAAGTTTGTTCAATTCATACTTACCAGTGAGCAGTTCCTTAGTCTGATGGACTAGTTCTCCTCCATATTGGACAGGCATTTTTTCTTTTTGATATTTTAGAATTTCACTTCGTGCTTCGCACTATCGTTTATTCTAAAACATCTATTTTATTTTATTTTTAAATAAATAATTGATATTAACTTACTTACAATCGATGTTCATAAATATCTCAAACATGTTTGAGATTATCGAGAATGACAATGAAAGTGCGGATTTATGAATATCTGGATTTCAACAAATTGAAGAATGAATCAAATAAACTAAAATAATTAGTTTCACGATAAATCAGTAGTGTTATAACTATTCCCAAACCATTAAGATTTATTGCTTGGTCATTTTTGTCTGTCAAGTAAAACCTGAATACATTGTTTGAATTAGCGGACAATGTTTTACCATACTCAGACCCGCTTCCATCATAGATAACGACCCAAAAGGAATTTCGTTGGCTGTGTATATTTCTTGAAGCACATGATTATCACTTTCATTCACCAAATCAGATTGAAGATACAGAGTTTTTTCACCAGTTAAAATAATTACATTTGGCGATTTGATAAAATCATTAGCGAAGAAATATGTTGAGTTTCTATCAAACCCCATTACCTCGTGAATACGGGTATCACCATCAAATATAAACCGCGGTTGAATACCTCCGTCATTTGAAACACTGAATGTCAATTTGCCATCCTCCGCTTCTGTGTTTGTATTGTTGCTTGAGACAACATAAGTACAGTCATTTGGACTTTCCGTCGTCAGTACCTCGGCCAGTTTATTTTTTAAATTGTTCATTGTGTAGTTTCCCTCAGGTATCGTAATTAAAGCCTCATACCCGTCTTCGGATAATGTAAAAGTATTATATGGTGAAGCCACAGAGTAATACGATTTCGGCACATAAATATGAAGAATTTTACAATGTGTGGGATTGTCTAGCCCCTTCATATTGACTTCGTGTGTAAAGTCGCTATCTGTGCCTGTTATTCGGTTTTTGCTATTTATGTAATAGATACCCGAACTTCTTCCTCCCTTATAGTCCATGATATTCGTAAATCCACACTCTCGTTGCTACCGCAACTCTCGTGTGTTTTACAAATATCGCCTTTTCTTTTTTATAAAAATATTATTCTTTTATGAGCAAGCGAAAATGAGCGTTGCGAATGAAAGCGATGCTCACAAAAAGGTGTCAAATCCGTAGCCATTCTGTGCTTTTAATTTCTCCGCTTCTTCTTCTTTTAAATCTGTATAGCCACTGGCAAACTTAAATCGCACTCCTTTCGCCCGCTCCATTAAAAATCTCATACTATGCCATCCGCATGTGTCGCTTGTATCAGATTGTTGTTTAACTTGATTAACCTTCATTAACAAATAACTATCAGGGTAACTTTTATCTATTAGCCGTTTCATTTCTTGTTCAAAGTCTTCCGTCGGTTGATATTCGGCTAAAGGGTCATACACTTCAACACTCCTATCTTTATTTAGACTTACCCATATAGCCATCCAGTGCTGTCCTTTTTTGTTGCTTGGGTCAGTATTCATAATAAACCATATTTCTTTCTTTTTTCTGGATTTAATTTGTATATTTCATCGCTGGCAATTGTTCCCAAATACCAGTCGTGTTTTTTCATTATGTCGTTGATTTCACTAGTCATTAAACCTTTTCCGACTTTACCAATTCCTACCGCATCTGATTCTGGTTCGGTTTCTGCTTCAGTCATATTTGATTGCTCTTGTTGTGCATCTTCAGGCTCCTGCACAACAGGTTCTTCTTTATTTTCTTGTTGTCCTTTATTTTCTTGTTCTCCATTATTTTCTTGTTCTACTTTATTTTCTTCTTCGTTCTCCTTGGCTTTATCTACTTCTTCTTTCTTTTTTGCTACCGCACCTTCTCTCCACAAATCAAATACGACCCATGCTTGATTAGAATTCAATATTTCTTCAGTTATAACAGGACTTTTGTATAGCCATTGTTTCAACATTTCAGAATAGTTTATTTTCCCACCTCTTGATGGTTTTATGTCAGGGATAACATGACCAATAAATCTTAGTTTTTGGATAATCTTTTCATTAGTAGTTTTACATTTCGTCGTTTCTTTCTAGTAGTCTCGGCAAACATGCCATCAATTATTTTTTCCCGTTTTGTTTGCTTATGTTTCTCCTCTTCTCCCACATCCTTTACAATAACTCCTCTCGTTTTCCTTGGCGGTCGTCCTGGTGGTGGTGGCGGTATCATAGGCGGTGCGAGTGGCGCCATCAATAAACCCTGTCTATGACGTCGTTCTGCATTTAGTTCCTGAATAAGTCGCTGTTCCTTCTTCCGTTCCCTATCTATTTCTTCCTGTCTTTCCTTCGCCTCCGCCTGTTCTCTTTTATGTTCTCTATCCAACACATCTTTTCTTTCCTTCGCATCGGCGAGGTCTTTTCTTTCTCCTTTTCTTCTCCGCTTCTGCTTCTTCTCGTGCGGACTTTTCTTTTTTTTCTAGGGCTTCAATACCTTCATACTTTTCTTGTTTAAGTTTGTCTAAGTGGTCTTGAATTGTTTTCTCGTGTTCTGTTCAATCTCCGACAGGCTTTGAACTTTTCTTAAATCCTCCTTCTTTTCTTTTTTCTTTGATTTTGGAGTAATGCCACGCTCACGTGGCTTATTGTTTAAGTATTTCATAAAAAATTTAACAATTTGAAGCGTGCTTAAGTCATTTGTTTTCTTACCAAAATTAAAATAATATTTTTTACCCTTCTGGATAATATACGGTTTCCCGCTCTTATTCCTGTAAACCCGCGGGGGTCTTAATTTCTGTTTCTTCGCTTTCTTGACGACCATTGTATATAAACAAACAAAAAAATATTTCCTCATAATTTCATAAATCCCTAAGGGATGTTGTGACGGGACGAAGTCCCTCACAAACAAAATATCATTATTTAAAATTTTAGTGCCCCGCATCCTGCTTTCGCTTACCATAACCAAGTTTTGAAGCGGTGGCTTGGACAGACCCAGCATAAGGCACTCCAATACTGCTTAAGGCTCCAGCAGTCCTAGAGATTACTTTGTTATCGCGAAGGAACTTATTCACAGCCAAGGCTGTTTTTCCCACTTTTTGCCAGTTAATTTTTCCGCCAGCCTGCCCCTTACCCTTCTTACGACCAGTTTTCTTTTTGCCTCCAGCCATTGTGGATGAGTTAATTGTTCGTTTGCCGATTGTTGGAATGACTTCAACACGAATTGTTTTTACTACCATTATAATAAGTAAAAAATAATTAATTCCAAATTTTTTATTATGATATTTATCAACTTCACTCCTATCTGGCTAATCGCCAGATTTCCTGTTTGTTGATAAACATCGATGTTCGTAAAACACACGGGAGCGGTAGCGTGAGTGTGGATTTACGAATATCATTATTTTAATCTGTAAGCAAAGTTTTTTCTTAACTCATCATCAACACTTGAGACATAAAGAAAATTAAATCTCTCCTTGTAGCCTCGTGATACTTTTGAAGAAAGTAATCAAAATCAAAAGATAAGTCTAAGTGCTTATACACGAGTTCCATTTTGTCCTGAGACTGGCCTGGAAAGATTAATAAATAATCTAACTGCTTAATGGCTTCTGGTCGTAGGTCGTTCAGATACTGACTAGACATAATCACCTTACTTTTATAGTGTCTGTTCTTTTTTAACAAATCGCTTACGGACTTGTCTCTTAATCCACTTCCTAAATCGTCCAAGACAAAAACAACCTCTGGCGAAATATACTTACTCGGTCGTTCTTTTGGTGCCTCCTTTATCTGTTTCTTTTCTTTTCCAAAATAAAGAAATTGTGGTTTCTCCATCGGTTCTTTATCGTCCTGTTTAATTTCACCTTCCTGCTCTTCTTCTGGTTTGTTCAGTTTGTCTAACTCATAATCAATGACATTCACACCATCTGATTTGAGAAAGGTATATACAGCCATCGGGTTTCCCCTGTTCTTAAAGTGCTTTACCATTGCTTATAAATGTAGTCCTTGTGTATTGTTGAAGCAATAATGACGATACGGGTTTTTCTGTCTGTGGTCCGTTTCAGTATTTCAAAGAGTGCTGTTGTTTTCCCGCTCTTCTTACGGGCAAGTAGAAATATGTTGGCATACGGCTCATTAAATAATTTACAACCTTTTGCTTTTTTATTTCCATCGCCCTCTTGTTTTACTGGCTTCACCTTAATGCTATTAATCTTTTCCATCCTATATTCTAAGCGAGAAATTCGTTGCAGATAAAATACGCAACAATCTGGGTAGGTTTCACCTACCCTAAGAATTCTAGGCATACAACAATTCTTCCCGCTAAATTTCCTGTATCAATATTTCCGCTGTCAGTTTCAAGGACTTTAAATGTATATTGTCCGTCTGTCCATCCAACGACACCTAAATTATAACTAAGGTTTGAAATGTTTGCTGCGGTGCTGTCGGAGAATGTGCCAATAATTCCAATTCTATCCATGTAAAGAATTCTGGTTTTGGTTTCCGTCTGGTCGTTATAGTAGTGAATAAACTTAACATTCATTTTGGTGGGTGTAAATGACATTTGAATGTTCTTGTTAAATGATTTACCCACAAAATCATTGCTTAGAAAAACAATCTTTTGGTATTTATAGTCAGCCATGATTATATTACTGATGATAAACTTTTTAATAGCAAAAATATTTTCGCGAACTGCCTGCGACTTTTATAGCAGAGCAAATCAAACAAAACGAGATGAGTGTGTTTACTGTATAAAGCAAGGAATAGAAACTAAATTTAAATGCCTGTATAAACCTTTCAGTGATTGGTGTGTTAGTTTTGATGAAGCCCTGCCGTTAATCTGCGCCGGCGATAGTTCTTGGTATAAAATACATTTATGTGAGTGCTTTGATATTTGAGAATTTCACTTCGTGCTGTCGCACTCTCGCTTATTCCCAAACATCGTTTTTATACTTTAATGGTGGACGATGTTTTACGAAGGCACGAAGTGCATGAGTAAAATATCATTTCTTACTTGAAGAAGGCGATGGAAGGCAAATTCCTATGAGTAAAGTCAAAATACCTACATAAGTATTAGCAACCTCACAAGGTTAGTTCTTTTCCGATAGCCTCACGATACAAAGGGTTACAATGGCAATAATGATACCCATTTGAAATAAGTATTTAATAAGTCGGCTGTCTGTCGGTCTGTTTTTTATACAGCAACAATTCCAGTTATCTTCCAATTCGTGCTCTACTTTTTTTTCCTCAGTCAACAAACGGGAATCTGGCGATTAGCCAGATGGGAGTGTAGTTGATAAATATTCTGCTAATTGGTTGGTTTGGTCTTGTAGTATATTAAGTAAAAGTTTATTTTCTTTTTCTAAATTAACTACCTTTTCTGATAATTGTTGAACCGCTTTAATTAATGGTGCGATAAACTCGGAATAACACATACCATAATCATATTCATCAGTTTCAACAGATTTATATGTATCAGGACTAGCACTTATACCTTTAAATTCACATTCTGCTTTTTGTTTCGGACATTGAACCATTATCGGCTCTTTTGACAATCCTGCAAAATCTAATCTATCAATTTCAGACAATACTCCTTCTACCTCTTGTGGTATTAAACCTGCTCTTTGTTTTTTGTTGTTATCAATCATGCAATAGCAGACTGGATTTAATTTGTTGATAAATCTAAACCTAAACACTCTTTTATGTCTTCTTTTTTTTTCCTATCTGAAGGTGCTGTTACGGTTCCCTTACGCCATAAATTTCCGCTATTCCCATTCAAAGACATTAACAATTGCTCCGTAGAATTCTCCCACACAAAACCATTGAATGAACTATTATTACATCTAAACCTCATAACAAAATCTGAAATACCATTTCCCGCAACTGCTGTTCCACCTGATAAACTTTTGTTTGATCCTGGGGTTGACATATAAATCCCCCAACTTGTATTGGTGACATCATATAAAAATATACCTCTATTAGTTGTCCCTCTGTTTGTCCTTGAATCCTATTTTCGCTCCATTAGTAGTTGTGGTCGTTAGCAACCCAGAGTATGTAATCCCCGCATTCGCAGTTAGTAAGCCACTTGTTGTTAATGTTGTTGTTGATATCCCCGCATTTGCCGTTATTAATCCACTTGCTGTTAATGTTGTTGTTGATATACCCGCGTTTGCTGTTATCGCTCCACTCGCTGTAATCGCCTTCGTTGTTATAAGCCCGATGTGTCAAGTTCCAGAGCGAGAGACCAAGGAACAGCAACCCCCACACTTTTCCCGCTATCATACAAAAATCTAAGTTTATTATTCCATTTACTAATTAGAAAATTAGAACTCGCATAACTTGATTTCCATCCGCCAGCATCTAAACACGCATCAAAGGTCATATTTATGTTATTATGACTTAAATTAGTTAGTTGAAAAGTGGGATATATACCTTCTGTTGTAATAGCCTGCAAATGTGCTCCAGTTGTATTATTATTAAAAGTCCCATACAATTCTAAGCCTCCTGTTGTTCCTATTCCTTCTGTTGTGTTTCCTATAATTATTGGGGTGCCTGATGCTGTTGTTATTTTATCGCTTGCTGTTAATGTTATTGTAGTCATGCCAGCAGTTGAAGTGATTGATGTTCCCGTTATTGTTCCACCATTTGTTATGTTGTTTGAGTTCATATCTAAGGCTCCATAAAACCTCATACCGCCAGCATCGTTAAAACGGACAATGTCAGACGAAGCACTTTTATTATCCAAAAGTTTTGAAATATAAAGACCTGCTCCTTTTGCATCAAATGCTACATTCGTAAATACATAACCTCGTTGGTTCGCGGTTCCACTTGTAGCAGTATTTGGAGTAAATAAGAAATATTGATAATCACCTGATGTCTGAGAAAAGAATATATCTCCTCCATTTCGGTTCAATATCCTCGCCCCATTATATGTAATATTTCCACCATTAATGATTTCTTGATTATTAAAATCAGCCGTTTGTGTTAAATTTAGATATTTTATTACGGTGCTCGTCCCGTTGAATGTTTTAATTCCTGTTATAGTTTGGTCTCCTGTTAGTTTCACACAATTGTCATCCAGATATTGCCTATTTACCGCTTCATTCGCATTTTGTGGTGCTCCTAGATTAACAATCCTACTGCTATTACAATCTAAGCCAGTAGCATTAAACCACGAAACAATCGTCCCATCAATAATAAAACTTATTTTTTTCGCAGAAATTTCAAAGTTATAATATGTTGCAGTTTTCATATCCAAACTAGCAATAGACCCGATATTACTGGTAGAATTGAAAACAATGAATGTTCCTTTTGTTGTTGAATTTATTGAATTTCCAGTAATTTCAACACCACTGCTATATGTCTTAATTCCTGCTATGGTTTGGTTTCCTGAGGTTTTAACTGCCGAAGTATCAAGAACAGAAACATCCACACCATCAACAAGATTTACATTTGTTATATTTTGATTTCCCATATTTAGCCCTCCCGTCATACTAGCAGTGCCGTCTAATCTAAGAAATGATGATGCCACATTTCTCCATTGTCCAGTGCTATAAATGAGTAGTTGATTATCTGATGCTGTTGTTATAATCACATCGCTATGTGTATCAATACTTCCACTCGCCGACACTTTCGCCGTGTTCGTATCGTGCTCAGATAGCCAAGTTGGGATAGACCTGCCATTTAGTTGATTTACATTTGTAATGCTTTGGCTTTTCATATCAAGACCCGCACTCGCATTTATTATACTGCTAAATGTTTTAATTCCTCCTATGGTTTGGTCTCCTGTTAGTTTAACCACCGAACCATCAACTGCGAGATTAGCGAGATTAATTCCATTACACGCAGAAGCCCCCGAAATAGCATAACTGCCCATATTTAGTCCTCCCGTCATACTGGCTGTGCAGTCTAATCTAGAAAGGGTGGTGTGGTGTTTCTCCATTGCCTCGTGCTATAAATGAGTAATTGATTATCTGCGGGGAAGCCTGTTATTGTCACATCGCTGTGGCTATCTATACTTCCACTCGCCGAAACTTTATCATTATTATCATTATGCTCAAATATCCATTCATCAACATCTTTGGTATTTAGTAAATTAACTCCTGTTATATTCTTCCTTCCCATACTAATATTGCCGAATTCATCCACATTTATCGGAAATGTTTTATTTACCCAGTTTATTGAATTATACGTGAGATAACTATTCATCGCTATCGGCGCGGTTATAACCACATCTGAAAGTGTATCAATTGAACCAAGGGCTGTATTCTTCCATTTGCCTTCTACATCGTTGTAAGTTAAGTATTGTCCGCTCGCTTGTGCAAATATGTTTGTGTCTATCAAATTATATAAACTGGTTTGGTGCGGATTTGAAGTATTAGAGCGGTGTTGAGTTGAGGCTTTGACTTCGTCGTTGTCCCTTACTCGTTGCTCTGTATAGTATAAATTTTTTCCTTCTTTGATGTCGGTTGTGCTTTTGGTAGCCAGTCTCGCATCAAATCGGCCGTCAGTGTAATAAAGATTTATCGGGTCGTCATCTTCTGGCACTCTGTCTGTGTTTAAGCCCACTATGTTGGTATTGGTTAAGTCTAAGTTAAGTATATTTAGACTATCAACAGCCAAGTCATTAAGGCCTAGTAATGATTTATATTGCGACATATTATATAAATAAATATTTAATTTGTACATACTAAAAATATAAAAATCTTAGTATAGAATGCCGTCCCCCGAAGCAAGTCGTAAGAATTGGGGTAGTGCTGTGGAAGGAATAAAAGCGAAAGCGAAACAACGAAAGATGGAGCATGCTAAAAATGTTTTGGCACAATACCGAAACGCGGTTAAAAGCGAAGACGAAGATATGGAGAGAAAAATAGCAGAGATAGAAAATAAGAATTTAGCAACCAATATCATTAATGAGAAGGAACAAGATGACACACCTGAGCAGAGTGAGAGTGAGGATGAGGTTGATTTCACTGATATCATTGCGGAAAAGATGGCTAAGATGAAAATTAAAAGAGCGAAAGCGGAAACTAAGAGAGCGAAGAAAAATAAGAAGCCAGAGACTGAGCCTGAGGAAAGTGAAGAAAGTGAAAGCGAGAGTATTGAGGAAGAAGACCCGAAACCTAAGAAAGGGAAAGGTAAGAAGTCAAGCAGTGTGAGTGTAAAAGTATATAATCAATCTTCTGCTAGTGCTAAGAAAGAAAAAAATGATGTTGAAAAATGTTTCTTGAAGTTTTAAAATTTTGAAATTAATAATTCTCTTACTGCTTTTCTTTTAGCATTATTTAATACATAAGTTGTTTTCACTTTCCTTATCTTAAAGTCTTTAAAAATATGTTTTATTTTTTTGGAATAGTTATAAGATAAAATAAATTTACCTTTTATTCCTTTTAGCGCATTATATACTTCCTCTGGAGACACATGGTGTTTATATCCCCAACTTTTATTTTCTTCTTCATCATATGGTGGGTCAAGATAGAAAAATGTGTCTGGTGTGTCATATTTTTTATCACTGCTTTAAAGTCTTTGTTTAATACTATAGTGTCTTTCAATCTATCTTTTAATTTTTCAATGTTTTTCTTAAAATGTTCCCTTGAAGATAGCCTATCATAATTTCTGTAATCGGCGAAAGAACTTCTATTTCCGGCGAATGAATTAAATGATAAATATAAATTTCTGTAAAGTCTCATACTCGGTTCTTTGAATTTACCGTTTTTAAATTTTTCAAATTTGATCCTTGAAGGTGTAAAATCATATCTATTAATTGTTTCTACTGGCACTTTCTTCATATCTTTCCATATGTGATAAATATCTTTATCCAAATCATTGATGACTTCTAAATCGGATGGTTCTTTTTTTCTAAATACACTTCCAGCACCGATGAAAGGTTCGACATAAATTTTGTGGGTTGGTATTAATGGAACGATTACTTTTTTTAGAAAATGTTTTCCTCCCACCCTAGGAAAAATGACATAGTATATAATATGGACAATAAACATATAATTATTAATGCGGAAGACACACCTACGGGAGAAGTAGTTAAAACAAAAGAAGAAGAAGCACTGGAAATTCACCACCAGAAAAAGAACCCAAAAATATGGAACACGATATGGGTTGATAAAACCATTAGATCAAGTTTTTCTTGACTTAGTGGATATGAGTAAGATAAAAGACAAAAAGGGGTCAGTCCGCCCTGCGGACGGCTCACACTACGTGTGGAGCAATAAAGGCTATGCTTGGATGCTTGTTTGGATAGATTGTTATTCCAGATATTTAATAATCATTCCATTAAAAAATAAAACAGCGAAAGAAGTTTATTACGCTTTGAAATCAATCAAATATAAACCTAAATCAGTTACTACTGACAGCGGGGGAGAATATAAAGGAGCAACTCGTGAATATTTTATTGAAAATGGAATTAAACACGACGTCGTTGAAGTTGGCGACCATAGAGCACTTGCGGTTGTTGATAGAGTGATAAGAAGTATAAGGAGATGGCTTGACCTTTTATTTGAAACCAATCGTAATTTTGATTGGGTTAGTTATATTCGATGCTTATAATCATATGGCAAAACCAGTAGATGTATTTTTCGGGAGAGACAAAAATACCCAGAAAATCACTCGTGATAATTTAATTGACGAATTTAATGTTGGTGATAGTGTGAGAAATTAAAACAAACGAAATGTTTTCTCCAAAGGTGGTAAGACTTTCAGTAAAATTATTTATAAAGTCAAGGGACGTTCTGGCTTCAAAATTATATTAAATAACGATGAGTTAGTAAGTCCCAGAGATTTATTGAAAACTGATTTTGTTAAACCTATTGACGAAGAAAAAGATATGAAAGAGCAAACTAAAGAAGTTATTAAAGAGAAAAAAACAAAAGAACTGCTAAAGCGTGAAGACATTCAGCCAGAGAACATAGATATAAATAAACAATACCCAATCCCCTTCATACTTCTCCACCCACACATCTTGAACGCATAACGCCACCGCCTCCTCCCGGCGTAGGAAGCCAAGGAAAATAATAATAATCATAGTTACATCTCTCAAATCACACCAGCTGGCAGGATCCATCACTGTAATAAAGCGAAGCAACATGGAAGTCGGGATAGGAATTTGCCTATTGGTGGCCGAGCCAACCTAAGCACATACTTCCTAACCTCATGCACCAGCTTGGTGTGAATTGGGTTGGTAACAGAATCAGTCATCGCATATTGATTAGAGATGGCAGACAGCTTGTACTTAATGGTGTTCTGAGCATAACGCATGTGCGAGAGTAGGTAGATGCAGTATGCCGCAACCTGTTCAGGTCTCGCGGGGAACGCAGGTAGGCCCATAGTCGCACTCCACTTTTCCCAATCACGTATTGCATATGCGTATCCCTCGCTGTGTTACGCGGCTTCGCGGCTTGTACAAAGGCTCGACAAAAGACTTCAAGACTTTCCAACAATTTCTCTTCACCGCCACAGTTGTCCACCATTCTCCTTACACCCTCGCCCTTCTGCGATATACCTGCACACGTCATAACATCCTTGTAATAAGGTGATTAATATTACTTATCAACAGCCACAAATAAACATCAAAATATATCGCAAACCATCCCTTGCTACCTAGCCCATGTCTGAAGTCGAATAGAGCAGCTGTCATAGACCACGTAGGACGCTTCACGTACATAGGATGTCTACTCCAGGTAGGTTGCAAGGTGTACTCAGCTGGTGGTAGATCAATCACTTTCCTTCCATAGTCCACCACATACACCCACCACATGCGCGCCGGCCACACAGGTAGAACTAACACAGCCGCCGCTCGCGCATTCATTAAATATTCAATCGCACTTTCAATCCTGTTGAAGTCAGGGACATACACCAGTCCACCATCTCTTATATAGTCAGGTGCGTTAGCCATCACCATCTCGTACACACCCCATCTCATGTAGATATCTTTCATAGACAGCGCCTTCGACGCGGCGTCAGCTTCACTGTTCAGGTCCCTTGGGATCCAGTTCCAGACTGCCTTGATATCATACACATTCAAAATAGTCCATATCTACTTGATAATGTAATTCTGAACCGGAATAGGTCCGCCGCCGTTGATTAAGTTCCTCACGGCAGGCAATGAGTCTAAGTCAAATCTCACACACTTATGTCCCAACTTCTCACCAAACTCACTTAGCAATGAAATGACACCATGCAGCTCCCGTAACGTTGATGATGTGCCCACTAGGTGGCCCGGTAGCGGGATGGTAAGTTTGTCACCCCCATACACGACACCGGTGGCTAGCTCACCTGTGTCTACCCGCACAAACATATCTTCCGCATAGTTAACTATCGGTCGCTTACATCTCGACTGATCACCCAACCACTCCGCCCAAAATTCAACCTCAGCTTTCGCGCCCACATCAATTATTACATACTCAGCAGCACGCGCCCGCGCTGTATTCATACAGCCATATAGAGAGCGGGTCCAAGCCTGTGCCGGCTCCAATGCGATCGATAGCGAGACTATTCTACCCACCTCTCTCTCTAGCTCCTCTAGCTTAATAAAGCCTCCTTCCTTCAGCCTAGCATTGAACTCTGCCCACATATTATGCATGAGTGCCCGCTTGTGGTCAGGCACCTCATATGTCATCCCCTTAGTGTTAATCATAACACCCAAAAATTTCACAACAAACTCACACTCCCATCTGCACTTCTCATTTAATCCCCACCCAAGAATAGTCAGAAAAAGTCTCACACAACTCGCCAGTTCATTCATCACTTTACCTGGCGCACTCCACAGAAAGTCGTCAAGGTAGGCTAGCACCAGTACACCAGTACGCCCAAAAATCTCAGAAACGTAACCATAAGTCGGCAGGTTTTGTGAAACCAAAAGGGAGCATTCCTAAGTCCGAATGTCATAACATTCGAGCTGTAGTATTTTCCTTTATGGAAAAAGCCCATGAATTTTCTCGCACTCTCTGACATCCTCAGGGAATAATATGCAGATGCTAAATCTGTTACAATCATTGAAAAATCCTCTCTTACTACCTTGTCTGAATCTCTCTTCAGTGTCTCCAATCTGAACTGGTTGACCGCATTGAACTTGCCTAGATATCTCTTATCGTGACATACCCTTGCCTTTTTCACGCCGAGCGGGTCTATCTCCACCTGCATTGGTCCGACCAACCATAGCCTTTCGGGCTCTTCTTCCTCAAAGTTACCTAATGCTACATTTCTGCGCACAAACTCATCGACCAGTTGCTCATTCGCAAAGTATGTTGGATGATTACAAAAAAACTTCCGTTCAGGAATGTGTTGTCCTTCAAACCTAAAATCAAGCCCATACGCAATCCAGGAAATGACAACACTTGAAGTCCCCATCGACTTCCAATAGCCAAGCTGTCTCCTTAGCCTATCAGGCCCGGCCGATGTGTCTGCCCATGGGTTTCCTTTGTTGAGCTCGCTTCCTAACTTTATCATAGCCTCAAGCGCCTGCCGCAGTGTCATGTCCCGATACAGATCAAGGCTTACCTGCGGTTGTCTGATAAGATTCTCAACGAACTCGATTCTGTCCTTAGCTTCTACTGTAGTTGGCAGGCCTGGGCAAGACGAATAAGTGTGAAACTTTTGTTTGCAAAAACTGCACACCATGCCTTGCCGTTAATCATACCACACGCAACGTTTCGGGAACTGGCCAAGTGACTCCCTTATCCTCTCCACCGGTTCATTAATACTGCCGTATTTCATGCATATCAGCCCCTCGGTCCGGGTAATGTACTTCAAGAGTCTACATTGCCAATCAAGTGTCCTATATATATAAAAAACAAATTTTAATCATCTAACCCGGACTGTCAGCAGAAATAATATTTATGTATAAAAGTCATATTCCTCACAGTTGTAGCATCTGAACGATGATAGATCCTTCGCAGCCGATGCTCCTCCCAGCTTCTTCCTCTTGAGTAGTGGGCACGCAGGCGTAAAGTACTCCTCCACGTCGTCCCAGACTGCGGAGTCGATCTTCTTGGCGTGTGCCTTAGCGATTTTGAGTGCATCCTCCACACCGTAGCCAGCGGAGCGAGTCTTGAAATACTTGACCACGGCTGCAATCAGCACACCAAGGTCGTCAAACTTGGACTCACCACCATTGTGAGTAGTAAGTAGCGCCAGTATCATCGAACAAGCAGCCTTTTCCTCAACTGCTCAGAGTCCAGCATCATGGGAAGGCTTGAGTCGGTAGACAGCTCTGATCTCTTCTGGCTCTTCACCATGTCCAGTACAGCCGCAAGTATCTGCTCCATCCTGCCCGGGTGAGGCCAGCCAGCACCATCCACCTTCTGCATGCTCTGCTCCTCGTGGCGGGTGCAGTAGTCTTGACCAGGGCTTGTCTCACTAAGACAGCCTAACACACGTACAACACATATACATCATTAGTAATCACCTTGCCACACAGGCTATCTGTTACCCTTATAATCACAAACTGTACGACTTGCCCCTCCCCCAGCCATGAAAGCTTGCATTAGTGCACTCATTTGAGATGCATCAATCATCACGGGCGCGTGTACGATGCTCCCGCCCGCTGCGCCCAAACCAGTGGGGACACCGATGTGCCCCGCCGCAGCGGGTGCGGCGACTCCATGATGACCCGAAGCGACCAACCCTGCTCCCACAACTGCCGGAGCTGACGCACCTGCAACTACCATTCCTCCAGCAGCTGGCGAGCCGACTGACGGCACAAGCAACGCCGGTCCAGACGAGTGCAGGGAGGCGGAGGTATCTCCACCTGTTGTCGAAGTCGAAGTGGACGGTACCGAGTTGCTCGGTACCCCAACCACGAATGACGGTGGGTGACAGGGTGCTCTTGGGGAAGATGCTGAGTTTCCAACCACCGCACTGGCTGCCGCCATGATGGTCGATAACGCACGGGATGAAGCAGCCGATGTTGCCGCCCTACGCTTTGCTGCTCTTGCTTCTCCAGGGAAATCACTTGACATTAGTGGTAGCAAAGAACGGGGAAAAAAAGTTCCAAAAACAAAAATATCTCTTTTTGTGTTCGAGGAACTTGCGAAAGTGACGAGAACACTAGGTACATAAAGTCACATATTTTATTACTTGCGCGACACATGTCGCAACTTTTTCTAGTTGTTCTTGTAGCATCCTTTAGTTCTGATACCTTCAAATGGCTAGAAATGAGCTAATTCCAGAAATTCGTAATTTGATGTTAGGCCTGATGTGCCAAATTGGACCAAAACTTGTAATATAAATTGCAATCATTCATAGTCAGTCCTACCATATCAAACATGTTTGTAGAAACGGCTTCAAATGCAGAAATTCATGCATTTACAATGTTCCGGCTTTTTCTCGTCTGAGGTCGCAAAATATGTGTCAAACCCAAACCCCAAACCAGTGAAAAGCCGAAGGTAGTTACCTTCTCTGCTGCTGAGTTCTGCACATGTTGAATAGACAGTGCTTGCGTCCTTCCCCGTGCAACCACGCACACACAAACGTGTCAGATCGATAGAATAGACCCAGGAGACGTGTCTTGTCATGTACCTTGCGCCTGTTAGAGCTCCTCAGCACAGAAAGCAACCCAAACTTGCACTCCAGATTTCTAGCCAGTAGACGCTTGGGCCAGTATCACACGTGATTGTCTTCCACACCCATTCTAGACCACATCTCACGACATGTTTTCAAAGCCTGTACTTGGGCCATGCAACTGGTACCTTTCCAGCTCCATCGGTTAGCTTTCTGGGGAGTGCCAGACGCGATTCTAGACTATCGTGGGGTGCAGGACTTTCAAATTCATCCTCTTTACTCACTATTTTTGTCACACACGTGCGCTACACACAAACTAAATGCATGTTCTTTCATCCAGCAAAAAGGCAGACTGGCATATCATATTTGCAGGCCCTGCGGTGGATGTCTTTATGCATGTGTGCATGTGTGTATGTATTTATGTATTTGTGCGTGCATGAATGTATGTATCTATGCACGTATGCGTACGTATGTATGCATGCGTATGTATGTGTACTTCTGTGTGTGCATGTGTGCATGTGTGCATTGTATGTGTTCTATGTGTGTTGAACTTTTTTTTTTTTTTTTTTTTTTTTTTTTTTTTTTTTTTTTTTTTTTTTTTTTTTTTTTTTTTTTTTGTTTGTTTCTTCACTGATCGACTCAGTTTAATAATTGAAGACTATCTATGCATACATACATAAATGCCGTACATAAATACATACATACACTACATATCCTACACACTCTGACATAAATACGTACACATATATACATACGCACACTGCAACGACGGTACATACAAACAATTTATTACGAACAAGCATGCATACTTACACTGCATTCATTCATGCGTACAATATACATACATACATACATGCATACATGCATGCAAGCATGAACACATACATGCATACATACGTACAAACATAATAATTAAAATTCTAAGTTTCTGGGGGGGAAAATAAAAGTTGAAACATTTGTGTCAAAGGTCAAGGGTGGCCACAGCGTACTTTATACAGCTAACGTGTCTGTAATATTTGATATGGAATGGTTGATCATAAGTTGATATGCTTTTTTAATAATACTATTTGATCGTAGCTATCGGTATTAATATCATGTGCGGCGTGGCTGTATTGAAATTTGTAGGCATCACCCCCCGGATAGCCGGTAAAAATACCTTTTCCTGGTGACAGGTGCACCAGCTTGTTTTTCAGTATTATTTGTCCGGATTGGACCTGATGCCATTTTATTCCTGGTCTGTTGCCGTTTTCCTTTTTGGCTTCACTGAGCTAATACAACGAGACATCATTCTCATTCTTGAGGACTGTGTTTGGTTGTATTACCGATTTTTACGAGCTATCGTTGGGGGCATTACAAATTATTACCAATATCGATAAGTAGATCGATTTTTAACATTAGTATTTATAATACTGTACTATCCGGTGTTGTCTAATCAAGAAACTTTTTTTAATTTTGACGATTACACTTCTGTCGGTTTTACTGAACTTGCCGCAATAGATTCTTCTCGATAAAATTTCAATACAAGTGCAGAAATTCAAAATCATATGACAATTTTTATTGAATACAATACTCAGGCGGAGCTTCGAGACTCACTACGCCAAACATTCACATGTTCATATGATGAATACAGGCTTGTCCACAATGACATATATTCATAAAG
>WBZZ01003712.1:20000-25368 GCA_019918135.1 Paulinella micropora | reverse complement strand
ACAAGCAACAACACAAACACCGACCCAGAAGACGGCAAGCTATTGTTTACCGTAGCGAACAATCCCATTAACATCCAACGCGGTTTGTATTTGATGACGAAACTCGCATCCACGAAATTATGGGGTTTTGAGCGGTCCTCTACTTATTTCTTCGCTAATAATACACTGAGGTCATCAAATGTCATAATATTGACGGGCGAAAAAACATTGTACTACAATCAGACTTAGTCGGCGAAGGTTGTTTTCACGTATTACAGGAAATATACACAGCGAATGAAATCCCGTTCGGCTCTGTCATATATGATGGAAGCGGGTCGGAGTATGGCAAAAGACTGTCCGCCAATTCAAACAATGTATTTAGGTTTTACTTAACCGACGAAAACGACCAACCCATTAACCTCAACGGGCTCGGCATTGTAATGACTTTGTTGATTTATCGTGAGACGAATTATTTTAATTTGTTTACATCATTTTTTAATTTGTTGAAATCTCGTTAGGGGCCTGCTCCCCTACAACCCCGCAGGAGGTTAGTAAGGTATTTATAATTATTCATTTTTTTATCTATAAGATATAGACACCAAAAACTTCGGGTCAAAACTGAAAAAGAAAAATGCCAGTCCAATACGGAGGAGAACTAGTCCATCAGACTAAGGAACTGCTCACGGGTAAGTATGAATTGAATAAGCTTACTAGCCGTGAAGGGTCGGCGAATATTACCCTTACTACTGCTTGTGGTATGGAAAGCACCTTTGAAATTCCTACCCGCCCTTTGAACCTTGCGAGGTCAGTGTTGCGATTTATTTACACTCCGTCTGCTGCAGGTGGTGCTGGTCGCTACAATCGTATCCATATGGATTGTCTGTCTATGATTAAAACTGTTGAACTGCGAAGCCGAAGCGGGCAGTATTTGTGTAATCTTCAACACGTGGGTAATTACACAAAGGTTATATGGAAACCTGAAATTAAGTATAAAAAATTTATGGCACTTGAAAACCACGGTGCTTATGATGATGACAAGAAGACAGGTAATTCTGGTGCTATGCTTCAAAAGTGTAATGCTGGTAGAGTTGAGATTGGAACCGTAGCGGAAAGAGCGGCAATTACTGCTGCGGCCAATACAGCTGGAGTAGTCGCTGCGGTTCAAGGATATTACAAAGTGCCACTCGTCTCTGTTCGTCGTCACGATGATACCGCTCTCGCTGATAGCAGTGCTGGAACTTATAGCCTTGTTGATGTTCCTTTTGAGGAGGCTAAGTATTTTGAGGCGGTTCTAATAATGGCGCCGACTCTGCTATTAGTGTTAATGTTTCCTTTGGGAATGCTGTTTGGAACAATTTTTGAACTGGATAAAACTATCGGATTTAATGAAATTCTGGACCTACGAATTGTATGGGAGAGCACTGCCCGCACTTCATTCTATGGAACTGATGCGAGTTCTATTTCCACTGGTGCGGCGGCTACTGCTGTTGGTGCTACTGTTTCTAACTTAAATCTGTTTCTTGCTGTGGAGACTGACCCTAATGTTATTGTGGGGGTTCAACAAAAGATTGCTGGTGAAGGCTTTCCTTTTAAGATTGCATATCACATTGCTTGGAAGCAGAATCTCCAATCATCGCAACAGAACTATGTCGTAAAAATGAACCGCTCACAGGGTGAAAGAATTCGTCGTATCTATACATCCGCCTTCCACAACACTGAGAGTGCTAATACTTCATTTGATAATAGCAATATGCCATCGGGTTATGCGGCAGGGCCCCCAGTCGTAAAGGCTCAGGGGTCTAAAATTCAGACATATTACACAACCCTTGACGGAAGTCGTATTCAACAATTTGATATAAACACCTCAAATAATGAAGACTATATGCTTCTCAAAGATAAGTCGAAGGGTAGTGCCGTTTTGAATTCTAATGTGTATCATTACAACTGGTTCCATGTGGATACTTGGGATAACAACCGCCCGCTGTGTGATAAGGGATACCGACTGCTATGAGGTAAGCGGTTTGAGTCTTGATACTGAACGACAATATGAATTCGTTTCAACCACTGCTGGAAACAATCTCAATCACTACACATTGCCATTCTTCAACGAAGTGTGCTTGTGAAGGGAATTGAAAATTTGATGTCTTAGCAGGGGCAAGCCCCCGCACCCCCGCGAGGAGGTAATTAATTTTTGATAGATTATTTATTTTTTGTTAATATAGAAAAAATCTAACAAAACATTTTTTTGAGGTCGTAGTGCCTACAATGTCTCACCAGAGAAATTTGTCGCACAAGATGATGGAGGGAATTTTGTTAATTCGAAATGTGGTTCTAACGGAGGATTAAAAGTTGGAGATAGTAAGACCGCATTGGTGAAACCCTTGTCAGTCAATTAACTCCCATTATTCAGGAAACTTTTCCATATACGATAAATACACTGGTATGGAATAAGGTAGAAAATAAAACTGGAACTGTTTCACATAACAATGCAAAGCGGTCTTAGCAACAGGAACTACCGCTCTTTCCGATGCTCAAATTATCAGCAGAAAAAATTGAAATATAGAGCAGGTATGGGTGTTTGTATAAGATTTACTATGTTATGGGAAATAGGGGTGAATTCTGTATTTTCTGGATATATCGGTATAGGCGACGGACAAACAGACGGTCTATGTTTCGGCCATTCCAGTGCTAATGGTATGAGAATTCTTCATTTAAATAATGGTGTAGAAACCTTTTATGCCCAAGCAACCTGGGATGACCCGTGCGATGGGACTAAGATTATGCCCGCCGTAGATTGGTCCAAAGGAAATATATGCGAAATCAGATATCAATATTTGGGATATGGAAATATTTCGTTCTTTATGGAAAATAAAAATACTGGTGAATTTACTTTGGTCATACTATTAAATATGCGGGCAGTAATACAGAGCAGTCTTTATCAAACTCTGTTCTACCTTTTATCGCTTCTATTTCAAATTTAGTGGGCGGTATTGTTGATTGTAAATTGAAAGTTGCTTCCGTCGGTATGTTTGTTGAGGGAACAAATACTATAAATACAAGCATAAAAAATATTATTAAAGGTAGCGAAAACGGCTCTCAAACGGAATCTGCAATTTTAACTATTAGAAATAAAGCTTTATTTAATGGTGTTAAAACTAATAATTCATATGTTTATCCGACTTTATTGAGTTTAGTAAATGAGGATAGCAAAAATAACATTATTCGTGTAATGCTAAATCCTACATTGAATGTAAATCAAAATTTTGTTGATGTTGATGCGAAAACATCTATCGTTGATTATGATGTAAGTGCCACCGCGATAAGTGTTGCTGGAACTTTATTGATGAAAGTTTATTTAACTGCTGGGAGTAACACCATTTTAAATTTACGAGACTTTGATATTTTTCTAACTCCTGGGGATAGTATATCAATTACTCAAAAGGCTACTGCGAACAGCACTGGAACGGCGATTAGGGCGATAGTTAATTTTATTGAGGACATTGAACCTTTTGAAAAAGCTTCACCAAATCAAAAAAAAAAAAAAAAAAAAGTTCCTACAAATACTTTTTCAATTCATCCTTGTTACTACACCACGGCTGACGGACTAACATATGGCTTATCAATCTTGGCGATATCTTCTATTTTTTTGCCTTTATATGTACCAAAATGAAATGTGTCTTTTGGTTGAGTATTTCTCTTTTCTTCAATCGCTTTTATTTCGTCGTGGATTACCTTTTGAACATCTTCCAACGAAAAGGATTTTTTTCACCTTCAATGGAAGTTTTTGGAACTTCTCGCACAGTCTCGTAAGGGTGGTCATATTTGGGTGTATATAGTAGGGAGTATAAAAAATAAAAAAATTAAATAATTAATATAGGATGTCCGAGTGGATTAAGTTTGTTAAGGCTTACTCCGCTAAGCATAACATAAGCTACAAGGAGGCATTGAAAAAGGCAGGTAAGGCATACAGAAGGCAGAAGGGAGGCAGTGCTGAGTTGTCGGAGGATGTCTATTTATCTTTATCAGAGAGAAAGGGTGCTGACGGTTGGAAGCCAGTCGCTAGCAAAGAAAAGTCAACGGTGTATGAAAAAGATGGTAAGGCGATTGTGGCATTTAGAGGCTCGGTAGATAAGCGAGACTTACTCACAGATGTCGCATTAGTAAAAGGAGTATTGAAAAGAACACCAAGATACAAAGAAGAGCAGAAGCTGGTTGACGAAGTGATACAAAAATATGGTAAGGATAATGTTGAACTGACGGGTCATAGCCTTGGAGGAACAATTGCGAAAGACCTAAGCCGACAGACGGATGTAAGGCTACTACATACAATAAAGGCAGTAGCACGAGAGACCTTATTGAAGGAGTGATTGACAGAGTGGCGGTGAAAGTAAATCCAAAAGGGAAGAGTGCTAAGACTGCGAAGCTAACTACGAACTACAGAACCTCATTTGACCCCGTATCATTGTTAGGGGCGACGGCTGTGAATACTAAGTTAGTGAAGCAGGCGAGGGGTGTTCATACGATTAGAAGCTTTAAAGGTAGAGGAGTCAAAAAAATATTTATAATTAACTTCTGATTTGAAAGCAGCGGAATGCTGTCGCTATCATTAATAAACTCACGACCTGCCCATTTATTCTCATTAACTTGTTTTTTAACATTCGTCATATGTAAAATGCTAAATGTGGGACTTGTTGTTGTTTGCTGTTTCTATCAATGTGTATTTTTTTCATTTGAAAGCCCTTTACATTTTCAATGCTACCGCCTTTGTCCATCTTATCAAATACATCATAGTTTAGCTGATTAGCATCCAATCCTTTACCCTAAAATGGAAGTATCTTTTAACACCGCTTTCAGCAGTTTCTATATGAAACCCTTTGATATGTGTTTGAGGTCGTCTTTCGTCATACCAGCGGTGAAAGCATCTTTCGTCGTAAATTCTAACATATACAATTTTGGTGCTATCCACACACCTTTTATTATCTTACAACCATCGCCTAAGTCGTCGCTTATACGCCAGTTTCCTATTACACATATTCTTGATATATCTCGCACATCTCACGTGGATTTGTAAGCTATCTGTGTCGGTGTAGTAAAAGTCGTATTCAATGGTTCCGTTCGGGTTTGCTTCCTTAATATACTTAAACATAATACGACGGCTGTATGATAGTATGAATGCCCCATAGTGTGAAGGTTTGGTTATGCTACTCTCTAATAAGATTGGATTGCGAGGTAAGCCCGATGTGTGCCATAAATCTTTTCCTTCTTTATCTGTAAATTTAACAATGTCAGTTATTTGATTGCTATTCCAGAATTTCCAGTATTCTTCATTAGTTCGTATATATGTTGTAATAGATAGTATAGGTCTCTGTATCATTTTGCAATATAGACT
>WBZZ01003712.1:0-7500 GCA_019918135.1 Paulinella micropora | reverse complement strand
TATATATATATATATATATATATATATATATATATATATATATATATATATATATATATGATCATTTATATTGGATGGACAGGTCCAACCGCAAAGTATAAAACAAGCCGTTAAAATGTATAAAACCAACATTAGACATATACAAAAAGTGTCCAACCCTTGTAAAAACCGACGAAGGTTTTCTAAAAATCAACAAACTAAGCACACTAAGAGAGATTAAGACATATTAAGCACATAGTCCATATTTTTACTACATAAAAATATATATAAATAAATTTTATATGGACTATGTGCTTAATATGTCTTAATCTCTCTTAGTGTGCTTAGTTTGTTGATTTTTAGAAAACCTTCGTCGGTTTTTACAAGGGTTGGACACTTTTTTGTATATGTCTAATGTTGGTTTTATACATTTTAACGGCTTGTTTTATACTTTGCGGTTGGACCTGTCCATCCAATATAAATGATCACACCCCGAAAAGGGGGGAAGGGGGGGCGGACACTCACGAAGTGAGTGGCGGGGGGTAGGGGGAAGATACACATGAACATACAAAAAAAAATATTTTTTGCGACACTGCGTCAAAAACACCTTACTGCAAAATATTTGGTTGCGTCAAAACTTCGCTTTTTTGGCGCACTGACGCAAAGACATATTCGCGGGGATTTCCTTTTTTCCAAAAATTGGTGGCATCGGCTCAGCCATAACGATATTATTTGCTGATATGATTAAAATTGAGAGACTCTTAAAAATTCAATGTTAGATTCCATTTCTCTCTGCTCCTCCCTTTGCTCCTCCGTCATTTTCTCCATCTGCTCCTCTTTCTGCTTCTCTGCCTCTTCCTCTTTCTGCTTGAGATATTCTTCTTTGTATTTATCTACTATTTCCTTATTAGTGTCTCTGTATTTCTTTTGGTAATCTTGGATCTTATCCCTATTTTGCTCGTAGTATTCCCTTCGCTGTTTATTTATCTTATCCTTGTTTGCTTCTCTATATTTTTTTTGCCGTTCTTTAATCTTCTCCTTGTTATTTTCCCTGTATTTTTTTCGCTGTTCTTTAATCTTCTCCTTGTGTTTCATTTGATATCTTTCCCTGTATCGTTGCTGTCGGGGATCGGGGGTGTTTAGAAAAACCTTTAGTTCTTCTGTGGTATAACTCATACTTTATACTATACATAGTATGTGCTTAATGCTTAATATATAATTCAATGAGCAAACAAACAGATGAATATAAGAGCAAGGGAGTGAAAATACCTTCTCCTGTTGGTGTCCAATCCCTACGTTGGCCGTGTCCGACTTCAGTTTTTGATGGTTGGACACTTTTTATTATGTTTTTTAAAGGATTTTATATGTTATTATACTTACTATTAATACTTTTTTACTTTGGACAGGGTGTCCAACCTTATAAGCCATTTTAAAAAAATTTCCAAGGTGTAGGGAACCCTCTACTATACAATATAAAAGTTTTCGGCTCCGAATGGCCAAAGGGCGGACAGGGGCAGGAAGATGAATTTTATAAAAACTCCCTCTGCTCTCTCTCGCAGTCGTCCGCCTTTAATGATTGAAATCCAGTGGAAATCTAATGATTAAAACAATTTTGATTTAAATAATTAAAACAATATAATTATATATATAACATGCCGAGACAAAAGAAATATAACACGCCCGACGAACGGGTATTAATAAGGAGGGAAAGGGCGAGTGCTTACTTGAAGGCACACCCCGATAAGAACCGAGCAAATGCCAAGGCTTACTACCACAAAAATAAGGAAAAAATTAAGGCACAGCGGAAGGAGCGATACGAAAAACAAAAGGAAGAATTGATAAGTTTGAGGCGATTGCGGGATAGTCTGGCGGTAAATATATAAATTATTTTATATATAAATATATCCACCATAATATACTATGGACACTAGACTGCTGATGACACGCCCATACTGGGCACAGGAAGATTTACAATTACACATTGATTACACGGAGGGAAATTATTTTTTAAATTTAATCAATGCTGTCCGTTTTGTTGCCCCGACGGCCGATGGGACACTAATCACTGGCAGGTGGCACGTATGTTGAAAGGTGGCACGGAAAGTTATTGTTGCTGTGGGCACATAATTACAAAGAACTTCATAATCAAGCACAGGACGAGTGGTGCTGAGATGATTGTTGGCTCTCATTGTGTCAAGAGGTTTAATAATCGTAAAATGAATGAAGAGTTGTCGTTGCTAGTTAGACTTAACGACCCCAATGTTAAATTTTGTAGCCACTGCGAAAGTAAAAGGGCGATTTCAAAAAATATAATAGCACGATACCCGAACAAGGACAAATACTACCACACGACATGTATGCGAAAGGCTTTTACCAATGCTCCTTTTGTAATGCTTACAGAGGATATGAACCATGCGACTGCTACAATAAAATACGAAACAACACTCCCTTTTGGTTGCGGTGAGTATATATAGAATATTTTAATTTCATCTAAGGATAAGATAACATATGGGTATAGATATATAGAACAATTTAATTATTTTTCTATAAAAAAATCTGACCACTGATATACAATGACCGCCCCTATGTTGGACAATGGCAACTGGCACTGGAAACAGGAAGAAGCACTGGAGGGCAAAACGGCCGAAATCCTTATCAAATGGGGCAACAAACAATTTACTACTTTACCAAACCAAGAAGACTTTATTGAATTGATTGAAAAAACCCCCGAAGAACAAAAACAATTTTACGAAGTGTTGATGGATGGTAAGCCACAGCGAATGTTTGCCGATTTGGACGGCGATAACTTGAGTATCTCGCGAGAGAAGATGTATGAACGATGGAACGATTTAATGGAAAATGTATTTCAACTACTTGGTATGAAATACAACCCGAAAAAGGCCAAATACTTGGATGCTTGCAAGGGTGATAAGATGTCGTGCCACTTTTCATATGACAACGGCTTCGTATTTGCCAACTGCGACACACAAAAAGAATTTTGGAAATTCGTGGAAACCATTATTGAAAAAAATTACACTGACCTCTGCTTTACCTTTGAACGACAGGATAAAAAAATTGAACTGCGAACCATTCTGGATATCTCCGTGTATAACAAGAACCGAGCATTTCGCACCATTTACTCTCACAAAGACGGGAGCAATCGTGTGTTGCTTCCATACTCTTATACACCAAAAACCAATACATTGAAACTATTACAAAATGTTGAAATTGATGATTACTTAATCATGCGACCCGACGAAACCTCATATTATGGTGTTAAACTGCCCGAATACACTTCTCTGCGACGATACCAGCACATAACTATTGCCGAAGTTGAACAAATCATACTCAGCAAAGTGGCTAATGTGGATATAAAAGAGCAAAAGCAACGAATGTTTGTTTTAAAAACGAAAGGAGTGAGAAAATGTATCATAAATGGCGAGGAGAACCAAAGCGACAACTGCTATGTTGTGTGGAAACGAGACGGGCTTTATTTCTACTGCCATGATACGGGTTGTGAAGGTAAAGGTGTGCGAATTCATGAATTTACTCCCGCAATTGCTCACGATATCAACACTATTGATGACTTACGGCGACTTGGCAGTGAGTGTAAGACGATTGAAAAATTCAAAGATTTTCTAGAAACCGCTTTGGCATGGATGAACAAATCATATTGTTTTGCTAACTTGGCAAAGCCAACCATAATTGAAGAATACATTGATGCTAGGGATAAAATGGTGTTTCGTTATAAAACAGAAACGGCGATGGAGGCCTTCTTCAAAAACAAAAGAATAAAGACTAATCTTTCAAAGGAAGACTGGATAGCACTAGGCAAAAACCCCGCCACATTGAATGTTGTTGATTTATACAAAATGTGGAATACTCACCCGAAACGACGAGAGGTAAATGATATTATCTTTGACCCCAAGGCATACTTTGATGACAATAAAAAAGGGTTTTATAACTTATTCAAAGGATTTGCCGTCCCCGCCGACACATTGCACGATGTAAAATCATTTACTCCAGAAGAAGAGAAAAACGAGCCATTCTTTCAACATATTTTTAACAGATGGTGCGGTGGAGACCAAAATGTCTATAAAAAGGTTTTGGATATGTTTGCCCACATTTACCAAAAGCCGTGGGAGAAATTACATTTATCTTTGGTGCTAACCAGCACAGAACGAGCAGGTAAGGGGATTATCCTTGAAATATTCAAAGATATTATTGGTGGCGAATATTACTTTCAGCCCTCCGATGTGAAAGAAGTGTTAGGCGACTTCAATGCCCAACTAGCACGGGCTATAGTCGTATATATGGACGAAATGGTGTGGGGTGGTGATAAGGAACGAGCGGGCACTATTAAGAAAATGGTATCCGAAAATACACTCACTCTCAAACAAAAATATTTACCAAATCTCACATTAGAAAATATCTTCTTCTTGGTGCTTGCTTCTAACGAAGAATGGGTTGTCCCCGCAGGAACGACGGAGCAACGATGGCTAGTATTAGAAGTATCGGACGAATTGGCACTAATGAAAGAAAACGAAAAAAGAAAAGCAATTACGGATATCCGTGCAATTGACCGACAGCGACTGGCGAAGTTTCTTGCCGAACGAGACCTTAGCACTTTTAACGATCGCGAGACGATATTAACGGGCGGACTACGACAACAAAAAGCAAAAACATTATCTAAAATAAGAAAGTGGTGGTTGATTGTTTAAACGATGGCCATATTTCAAGCGAATGCCAGAAATACAATTTGGCGAAGAAGTTTCAAAAGAAGTAATGTATGACATATACAAATCAAATATTAACGATCCCCATACCTCACGAACTAGTTTTTGGATGCAAATGAAAAAAACTGATCCCCGATGCAAGGGAAACAAAGAAAAACCATAGGTGGAAGGAGACCAAGATTTATACAATTACCCTCTCTGGAAGAATGCCAGAAACACATGCGAACTATTTATGGCGACCAAGAATGGCGATTTAGCACACAGGACGACGATGATGAATAAACAATAATACCAGTTGGTATTTTTTTTCTACAATCTTATATAGTATGAGCACAAAGCAATACTACCTTGACGAGATCGCCAAATGGGAGATTGATAGCAATGTTAAGAAACCGACCATTAAATGGACGAAACCCGACATTGTATCATTTTATGAAAAATACGAAAACCCCGCGGGGCGACAATGAAGTAGAAATGCCGTCGGCCACTACACTGAAACATGTTAGTTTTTGATGAGGAGGAAGAAAGCACTTTTCAAAACTGCGGATTTGAAGGAAACTGCATTACGGAAATTAAGGCCAACGTGGAGAAGAACTGGCAAAAAAAGAAACGGAAGCAAAAGAAGAGAAGAAAACACCGATTAAAGCAAAGCGGAATCCACCCGAGGCGGGTATAGATGCTATGAAATAATAACGGCACATTTGAAAGTATCCAAAGACCCGTTTAACTTCTTGTATATGAAAGTGGATGACCGCACCATATTACAGGAGGATATGAAGAAATGGCACGAGAGTAGATACGGACATATACCGCCAGAGCAACGCCCACTCTTAAATATGGTAAGTTAGATTATAAGACATTTTTCCGCGATGTCTTATCTCAACACGAGGGCAAACTCACGACACTAAAGGATATGTATGACAGGTTTCATGTGTAAGAGGCAGTTAGTGCTATGTCGCGCATTACATCAATTATTGAAAATACGAAGGTTTGAAAGATACAGGCTCGCAGATGCTGATTTGTAATACACTTCCAATGTTATGGAGCATCCGCCACATATGTTACCAGAGCATCCATTGTTGTATTATTTACAATTCTTATTGTTCTGTTATTAGTGGTGTCAGACGGGTTTGGACAAGTCATCTGCCATATCAAATTCATTTGAACTCCATATCTTTGGATTAGCACACACAATCAAAAGACTTATAATCAATGGCGGTTGTATAATTTAGCACTTCGGTATAGTAATCATATGTATTCGTGCCATCTGTGATATGAAACCAAAATTGAAAAGTGAGCAATGCAGTTGGAGCGGGTAAATTCAATGAACCACGAAATGATACATTAATGAAATAACCATATCCTAAACTTGATATCGTTTTGCTACCATATCCGCCCGTGCATAGAGTGGTAAATGTGAACTCGTCATCCATGACCTAATGTCTAGACCAACATAAGCATTTTGAATGTTTTCTTGTTAATGTCGGGGTAGCCACGACCGCGATCGTTTTTGTGTCAATAGATTGTTGCTCTTGCGCGAACGGCCAAATATATTCATTTTTTTGAGACTAAATATATATCTATCTTATATTATAAGATTGAATATAAAATAATAGAAATTTAAATATGAACCATTTAGGCAATCCGTGGGCATATCACTATTACGGCTCTGTGATAATAGACGAGGATTTAGAAGTTGATGGTGTATTATATGGCGACCACATAGAAGCAAACTCAGTCCAAGCAAGGACTGACGACATAACCATATCGTCAAAAAATAATAACTCTTCTTTGTTGATATCTGATACTGGTTATGTGTCAATTAATAACGAATACGATTTACCAATAGCGGACGGCACGGCTAATCAAATATTAAAAACGGACGGGCTCGGCAATACTTCATTTGCTACATTGACTTCAAGTTATATAAGCGACTTTGAATTGGATAAATTAACGGATGTAGTCATAACAGGCACACCCACAAATAACCAACTACTCATTTATAGCACAGGGCAATGGCGTAATACAAACTCACCTTTTCTTAGATTGGATGGGCTCACTATGATGTTTGGAGATTTGAATATGGGAAGTTTTAATATAGTAAATGTCGGTAATGTTGATGGTGTTGATGTTTCTGCCCTTGATAGTGCTGTGGTTAAATTAACAGGAGACCAAACCATAGCAGGAATTAAGACATTTAGCAGTATAATAAATGCTAGTGCGGGGATTGATATGAAAAGCCAAAGTATAACAAATGTTAATTTGGTTGATGGTGTTGATGTTTCGGCTCTTGATACTTCGTGCGTTAAAACTAACAGGAGACCAAACATAACAGGAAAAAACATTTACTACTTATGTGGCCGTAAAAGACTCAAATCCATTAAACACAGGCAAATTATTCTTCAATTACAACAATAATATGGGCTCTATCTATTCGTCGGAGGTAGGTGGAGTAACGGGCTATCCACTAACTATTGTCGGCTCGTCCATACTTTTTGCTCCAACAACAGGGGCGGAATGACTGACAAATAATGTTTTAAATTTTAACAGCTCAACAGCAATCAGCGGACTACCCGCACCATTCTATGACGGCGATGCTTCAACGAAAGCATATACCGATACGAAACTAGCAAAGGACGGCACAACGGCTATGACTGGCAGTTTAAATATGGGTGGATTTTCAATAACAAATGTAAATTTGGTTGATGGTATTGATGTTCACCTTGATACCGCAGTCGTCAAACTAACAGGAGACCAAACATAGCAGGAACCAAAACATTCAGCA
>WBZZ01003711.1:102500-105000 GCA_019918135.1 Paulinella micropora | reverse complement strand
ACAACAACAACAACAACAACAACAACAACAACAACAACAACGTGAGTGTATCTGCGCCATGCCAAGAACAGTATCGCACATGCACATGTATGCACGTATGTCAGCACACGAGAAAAGTACTCAGAATTTGCAAAGTAAAATTGACCGTAATTCCTGTGAAAATTGGCGAAAATAAATTATCATTCTTAGATGAGTCCTCTTGTGAAGGCCACCTGTCTGTCGCATGCATGTATGCATACACATGCATACATACATACATACCTACATGCATGCATGCATGCATGTATGCATTTATAATGTATACATACATACATACATACATACATACATACATGCATACATGTGCACTTAGGCCCATTCTGCACAACCCTGAAATGTCGTGTTTCGTGGCGACGACATAGATCCACCCCGGGCCAGCACAATCTGGCCGGGGAGCGGGGTTCTCTCTTGCACCCGAAACCAGAATTTCAAAATGGTGTAGAACAAGAGAAGTCCTAGTCCTTCAATACAATTAGTAATACGACTTCAGCGCTTCGTTCTCATTTGATCCTTGCGTCCAGAATCTGTGCTGCGGCTCGGTCGAAAGCTCTTGGTAACAGCTTTGGAGCGAGCTACTGCACAAGCGATCAGGCTAAGAGTTCGCTTGAGAACAAGGGCAAGAGTTCGCCGAGAACAAGACGCTTTAAGTGACTGTTGGTTGCAGTTAGGCAGTAGGAGCTTGCTTCTGGAGGCTGATTTCAGATCACCTGCAGGGAGATCGCGCGCCGCCAACACCGTGATGCCACTGGAGACAGAGGAGAGGAGAGGAGAGGAGAAGAGAGGGGAGAGAAAGAGAGAGAGAGAGAGAGGGAGAGAGAGAGAGAGAGAGAGAGAGAGAGAGAGAGGGAGGGAGAGAGAGAGAGAGGGAGGGAGAGAGAGAGAGAGAGAGAGAGAGGAAGATGGACAGGGAGGGAGGGAGGGAGGGAGAGGGAAGGAGAGAGAGGGTTGGAGTGAGAAATTCCGCTGGGAGCTCACATAGCTCAGCAAGGAACATTCTTAAACAAGCAAGACGGGAGAAGAAGGTAGCAAAACTTTCGTGGTATTTGCGGCGATTTCCCGGGAACTGACCACAAACCTTGCCTGTCGTCTCATATCGCTCGGCTGATACAGGCGCGTGGTGCCGCAGAACTTAAATAAGAGAAAGATAGAAAGATAGATAGACAGATAGATAGATAGATAGATAGATAGATAGATAGATAGATAGCGTGTTGGCTGTTGTGTGTTGTGTGCTGACCGGTCTTTGGTGTCGCTCAGCATGAAGTCGCCCCAGACCTGCTCAGGACTCATCTGATGCAGCAACAAGAGAACAAGGCAACAAGGGAACAAGAGAGCAAGAGAGCAAGAGAGCAAGAGAGCAAGAGAAGAAGAGAAGAAGAGAACAAGAGAACAAGAGAAAGAGATATCAAGATTGTGCCCGCAGTGCGTTGGTAAGCAGCAGCAGGCGATGACGACCTGTTTGGGCACGAGCTTTTCATGTATTGTGCAACCTCCACTCGGTCTACTCGATCAGCCTCCTCCTGCCCCCCCCCCCCCCCCCCTCTCTCTCCCTCTCTCTCTTTCCTTCACCATGCACTGAAGTCGCCACACGGTCTGTTCGATCAGCTGCGCCGCCTCAGCCAACTGCACACTTGTCACCGTCTTTGCGCCACCTGCATGACACACATACATAGCATGCATACATCGTTTGTCTTATCCTACCTCCTCCCATCTTCTCATACCCGCGCAAAAGCGCACGGCCACACGCATGCATCTTGCATCTTATCTTATCTCCTCCTGTGCTATCTAACCCGCGCCGAACCGCACGTCCACGTCTTCGCCCATGGAAAAGAACCAGAACTCATCGTCCTACGTACGTATATGTATGTATATCTTGCTGAGGATATTGAAGAGGCAAAACAACCCAACTTTGATTGTATCTATATCCCCCAGCTTTGATAACGTTGATCTCATCCTTCTCTGCCCATGAAAAAGCCACGACGGTTCTGAAGCCATCGTTCAAAAGCTGAGGACAAGCGCATTGACGTGATGCGCTCAGCATTGCTGTAGCTCCAATATTGATTGAAAGACGAGTTCGACTTTGGACACGTTTGCCACTTGAATGTAGTTAGTATTATGTATCTATCTCTACCTACCTATCTATCTACCTACCTGCCTACCTACCTGCCTATCTATCTCTACCTCTTGTGAGAAAACTCCGCCCTCCACGCGCAGTCCGTGCAGAGACCACAGCTGCCCAGCCAAGCCTCGACCTAGCGGAACAACGACAATCGTCGCCACCGAACGACAACAATCATCATCATCATCATCACCATCATCATCATCATCATCATCAACAACAACAACAACATCATCAACAACAACAACAACAATAACAATAACAACATGCAGCGTGCAGAGATCACGGCTGCTCCGCCAAGCCTCGGCCTAGGCAGAAAAAATATAGTATACAATCTAACATGTG
>WBZZ01003711.1:80000-100000 GCA_019918135.1 Paulinella micropora | reverse complement strand
AAAGAAAAGGAAGCAGTTAGTCCAAGTGTTTTGAGCACCGTAAGCTTGCGCAAGCTACAATGATGACATTGTGTAAAGGCCTAAACCCCCGAAGGGACCTAGCCCGGGCTATGCAACACTGGACGGCTATGACGGAATGCAGGATGAGAGATAAGGGGAGGATGAGAGGGAGGGATTGGAGTTCTTCTTCAATGTCTTTCCATACGCTTGGTGTTGATGGCAAAATCAGGTGCTTTCTTCTTTCGATTGGTTCTTTCGGGGCACTTCTTGGACGAAATGAGAGTATGTCTCGGCGTCAACACTGTGGGTGGAATCCGGGTTGACAATGCCGGGTTGTGACTTATAGTCCGGATGGACGTGCACTTTTGGACTCTTCTTTTCGAGGAGGCTCGAAGGATCTTCGTAAGGGTGGACATGAGCAAAATCAGATAGATAGATAGATAGATAGATAGATAGATAGATAGATAGATAGATAGATAGATAGATAGATATAGACAGATAGGTGGGTATGTAGGTAGGTAGGTAGGTAGGTAGGTAGGAAAAAACAGGGATGAAAAGGGGGGGTGTTTCTAAGGCCCCACCCCCCCTTTCCTTTTTAATTTCCCTATCGTTTGCCATTTTTGCCATATTCGTTCATATAAGGGCGATAACAACATAAATCCCCATTTTTACATATGTGGTCAGACTTTCAGTCATTTTATTTTTTGCGGTAATGCGGTAAAATGGGACCACCGCCCTACCGCATAGTGTTTGGAAACGGCAAAATCATCCGCAATTTACTCATAAATCAAAAATTACCTTTTTCTTTTTTGTGCCGTTTGGTTTCAATTATGTTTTCTGGTTGAATGTCTTCTTTTTTCAACTGTTGCTTTATCTTCTTCTCCTTTGTTATCTCTTGGACTTGTTCGTGAATTTGTTTTTCATCATCAACTGGCTTTTCAAACTTAGTCTTTAATAACTCACGGGGGCTGACTAGTTCTTTATTAGATAGCACAATTTTAAATCCGTTTCTACCCAAAACCGTATATATCTGCTTTGACCAAGTTCGTCCCCCTTTTGAAAATAGATTTCGTTGAACTTCCCTTCTTACCTTATCGCCTGGTTCAAAATCGTTAATACTTTCATCTCTTTCAATTTTTTGTTTATTAGTAGCTTTTCCATTTAATACATCAATTGGTCTAGCTTTGATTGTTGGATGAAAACGATTATTGTAAGCTTTGACCATATCGTCAGTGTATGAGACCCAGTCAAAGTTTCCATTTGTTTCAAATAGTATGTCAAGCCACCTTCTAATAGTTCTTATAACTCTGTCAACTATTGCGAGTGCTTTGTGGTCTCCTACTTCAACTGTTCTGTGTTCAATGTTATGTTCATCAAAATATTTATTAACTGCTCCTTTATATTCTCCACCGCTATCTGTTGTAATGATTTCTGGAATATATGGAATAGATTTCAAACCAGTATATACTTCATTCGCAGTTTTATTTTTTAGCGGTCTGACTTCTAAAAATCTACTATTAGTGTCAATCCAAACCAACATAAAAGCATATTTTTTATTACCTGGTTTATCTTTTAACTTAGACATATCCGCTAAATCTACGAACACTTGTTTCAACTGTTTATCAGCCCATATTGTATTCCATTTCTTACTTTGTTTTTTCTGATAATGTAGTTCTAATGCCTGTTGCTCTTTCAGTTCTTGTATATGGTCGTCCATCGCCTTCTAATACTTAATGACACCTAATGCTTTATCTCTATATATTGCTCTTTCTTTTTTTTCAAGTTCAAAACAATAATTAGAACAAAACTCATACATATAAAACCAATCAAAACTATCATCAATGGCTGTAATCTGTCGGTTCGCTAAACACAGTGTTAATCCACACACATAGCAACTAGTGAAGTCATACATACGATGATTATATAGGTAGTCCATAATGTGTAAACGAACATCTAATGGTAGGTTTTTTTATCTTGTTCATCTCTATTTTTGGTGAAGATTTTTTTTAAAAAGGTTCATATAGTATGAGATTTTCAAAGTCAAGTGTAAAAATAAAAAATATACAACTACTACACCAAAAGGAAAAACAATTCATTTCGGTGATGTCAGATATGAACATTACAAAGACCGCATAGGACTTTTTTCACATCTCAACCATTTGGACAAAGAAAGAAGAAGAAATTATAGAGCAAGAGCAAAAGCTACAAGAAATTCAAAAGGTTAATTAACATACAACAATCCAGAGTATGCTAATTACTATTCTTATCATTATCTTTGGTAGGTTCAGAACTTTAAAAACATTTTTGAAACATCATTACTTTCTTTTTTTGACTTCTCTGGTTGTCCCGCATAAACATTAACATTAACTCGGCCAGTCTTCTTACCTTTACCTTTCTTAGGTTGTTCCTCTTCTTCCTCGCTTTCCTCGCTCTCACTCTCCTCTTCCACTTTCTTTTTTACCACTTTCTTCGCCTTCTTCTGCTTAGTCTTTAATTTAATACCAGCAACCCGTTGGGCTACGATATCTACAAAGTCGTGTTCTACTTCCTCATCCGAACTGCTCTCCTCGCTTTTCTCGCCGTCCCGTCCCTCAATCATATCCTTCGCCAACTGTTTCTTGGCCGTATGTTCCATCTTTTCATCATTAGTCATTTCTTTCGCATTCTTAGCCTCTTCCTCCGCGAGTAATTCCCTAGCCCTCTCAATCTTTCTTTGCTTAGCCTTTTCCTTTCGCCTCGCATTAGCGATTTTAAGATTTTCTACCGAAGATTTACCCGGCATACTGTCTACGACCGTAGGTTGGTACTTGTTTGCTATGGGTTGGTATATTTTCCTAAATATAATATTTTAATTAAGATAATATATACAACAATGGGCAGTCAATATAAATCGCTCTTAGGCTTATCTGAAATCGCGGTTGATAGTCTGGATATAGCCAACCTGGATTTAACGAACACAAACATAGTGAACTTATACACAGATAGGGTGCCAGAAGATGCTGACCCCGTAAATCTTTATTTTACTAATAGCCGATTTGATGCGAGGTTGGCTTTAAAATCAACAACGGACTTAAAAGAATGCACTAATCTATACTATACTGATGGTAGGTTTGATGCGCGACTAACCACTAAATCAACCACTAACTTAACCGAAGGAACTAACTTATACTACACCACAGCAAGGGCTAATACAGATTGTGACACAAGGATAGCAACTAAATCAATAGATGCTTTAAGTGATGTAATCATAACAGGCACCCCAGCTGATAATCAACTTCTTATTTACAGCACTGGGCAATGGCGAAATGTTGCTTCTCCGTTTCTCAGATTGGATGGGCTCGCTATGATGATAGGGGATTTAAATATGGGAGGTTTTAATGTATCAAATGTCGGAAATGTTGATGGTATTGATGTTTCGGCTCTTGATAGTTCTGTCGTTAAACTAACAGGCGACCAAACAATAACAGGAAACAAAACATTTACTACTAATGTGGCCGTAAAAGACTCAAATCCATTAAACACAGGCAAATTATTCTTCAATTACAACAATAATATGGGTTCTATTTACTCGTCGGAGGCAGGTGGAGCCACTGGCTATCCACTAACTATTGTAGGCTCGTCCATACTTTTTGCTCCAACAACAGGTGGTGGAATGACATTGACAAATAATGTTTTAAATTTTAACAGCACAACGGCAATCAGCGGACTGCCCGCGCCATTCTACGACGGCGATACTTCAACAAAGGCTTACACCGATACGAAACTGGCAAAGGACGGCACAGTGGCTATGACGGGCAGTTTAAATATGGGAGGATTTTCAATTACAAATGTTAATCTTGTTGATGGTATTGATGTATCCACCCTTGATACCGCAGTCGTTAAACTAACAGGAGACCAAACCATAGCAGGAACCAAAACATTCAGCAATGTGGTAAATGCGAGTGCGGGGATTGATATGAAAAGTCAAAGCATAACAAATGTTAATCTTGTTGATGGTGTTGATGTTTCAGCCCTTGATACTTCGGTTGTCAAACTAACAGGAGACCAAACCATAGCGGGGAATAAAAAATTTACTTCAACAATAGAAGTGCGGGGCGCCACAGGTCCAACCGCTTTTGATGGTATCGGTATTGCCTTTGATACGGCGACAAATATAGGAGAGATTACCGCACAAAAGATAGCAACCGCGGCCTATTATCCAATACAAATAACAGGGTCATATGTTGATTTATATGCGGGGGATAATGTAATCGCGACAGCAACGGGCACGACACTATCTTTGAACAACAGAAAAATTACAAATTTGGCCACACCAACAGCAACAACGGACGGGGCGAATAAAACGTATGTGGATACATTAGATGGCCAAAATGTGAAACTAACAGGAAACCAAACCATAGCAGGAATTAAGACATATAGTAGTGGTCTTGAAATAACAGGAAATTCAACGAATGCGACAACAAAAGGAACATTTATCGTTTTCAATTCTACCAGTAATATCGGGTCAATTGCTAGTTTGGATATGAAAACTGCAACATATTACAACTTTGAAATTTCTGCCAAAAAAATAAGTTTCATTATTGACGGGACGATTGTTGGTTGGGTAAATGCTTCGGGACTAGATTGTAATAGTAGCAAAATAGCCAACCTTGGAACTCCGACATTAGCGACCGATGGAGCAACAAAAGGATATGCGGACACATTGGACGGGCAAAATGTAAAACTAACAGGCGACCAAACCATAACAGGAATTAAGATATTTAATGGAAGTAGAAATGATGTAAGAGCACTGACCTTATTAAGCCAAGCCGATTTCAATAATGTGGATATCATTAATGGCGGGAATATAACATATAATGGGGCGAGGATACTAAACCAAAATGGAGGAGATATATTCTTTTCACAGACAACGGGTGATTGGCAGTCTTTCTTATACGCTTTAAATACTGCTTCAAGTGGAACCGCAGACCAACGAGGCTACCTATTTACGAATGTAGCATCTGATGTAAAAGGGGCGGGACTTTATATTTCAAAACTTTTGGATAATAAAAGTGCTTCGTCAGACATTGTCCGTTTTAACAATGCTGGCGGTATGCGATTTTATGGTGCCTTAGATATGAATTCAAACAATATAACAAATGGTGGAACAATAACGGGAACAACAATTACTTCAACTGCGGGGATATCAACAACAACAATAACGGCAAGCGACAAAATAACAACAGCATCTGGTAAGCCAATAATCATAGGTAATACAACAAAGGGCACGGGTGCGACAGGAGGATTAGAATTGTATGGAACTTCAAGCAATATCGGAGGAGCACACTTACAGGCGATAACAACACAGGATGCTTATCCAACATTCCAATTATTGAACTGGACACACGACAATATTACTTTATGTTTTGATGCTTATTATGACGGCTCAAACTGGAAATCAAGTGCTTCTGGTTCAAACTTTACAATAGCAAAAGGAGGCAACAAACTTGTTTTTAATTATAAATCAGGAATAACTGCGGGAAGCACTTTAACGTGGTCAGAAGCTATGAACATAAGCACAGCAGGCCTACTAACAGCAAATGCGGGGATAACATACACAGGCACATTAACCTCGGCAACAAATACAAGTGGGGCGAAAATAGGAGTTCAGGGAGCAACAGACGGAACAAACGCAAAAGGTATATTTCTATGGGATACAACCAATACAAGTTGGGGGATTTATGCGGCATCTGGTGGGGCTGCAAATACTAGAAGTTTGGCAAATGGTTTAGCCGTTTCAGGAAATGATTTTAGTTCGTATAGTTTTCGGTTTAGGGTTGCTAATGATTCTACAATGGGTTTTGTGTGGGAGAATTCAGCAGAGCAATTGTTAATGTCGTTGAATGGGGCGAATGGAACTTTATGGACAAAAGGATTGATAACGGCAAGTGCGGGAATTACATATTCTGGGGTGCTAACAACGGCATCAGCATCAACTAATGGGGCGAAAATAGCAATTCAAGGACAAACAGACGGAACAAATGCGAGAGGAATATTTATGTGGGACATCGGAGATTCAAACTGGGGAATTTATATGAGCCAGTCTGGGGCAAGTAAATCATTAAGTGGAGGAACAGCACCAGCAGGAGGAGTAGGCGGAGGATTAACTTCTTATTCTATTAGATTTAGAGTGAATAATTCTTCAACGAGTGGGTTCATATGGGAGAATAATTCAAATACTGCTTTAATGTCTTTGAAAGCAAGCGATGGACAATTATGGGTATTGTCTAATCCTATTCAATATTCAGACAGGAGAAAAAAAGAAGATATAAAGGAATGCTTAGGATTAGATTTTATTAATAAGCTAAATCCAGTCTGCTATCGTATGATTGACGACAAAAAGAAATGTAGGACTGGGTTAATAGCACAGGAATTAGAAGAAATACTAACAGAAATGGATATGCTAGATTTTGGCGGATTTATAAAAGAAAAAATTATGGTGCCGTGTCCAAAGCAAAGAGCGGAATACGAATTGAAGGGTGTGAGTGTTAAGCCAGAAGATGTTAAATGTATTGATAGTGGTGATGTCGGTTATGGTATAGGTTATTCAGAGTTTATCGCCCCGTTAATTAAGGCGGTTCAACAATTATCAGAAAAAATAAATAATATTACTAATGATATAGCTGACTTAAAAAAACAATTAGCAGAAAACAATGCCCCCTAGATTACACCCACCACCAATCATAGAAGTAGATGGAGGCGAACTCACACCAGAGTTAAAGAACCGTGTGCTTGATGTCCAAATTAAGCAGGAAGAAAAAAAATTAGACCACGAATACGAGGACAGCTGGGATTGCTGTTTGACTAAGCGAAAAACTGACAGCCGACTTATCAAATACTTATTTCAAATGGGTATCATTATCGCGATAGTCGCATTAGCGATTGTAAAACTTTCTAATCATGAACTTGATTGTAATCAAACTAATGTGTATGTGGGGCTCGTTTCGTTGATGGTTGGTATCGTTTTACCATCTCCATCTACAAGAAAATAAATTAAATACCAAAAGCTGATAAGCCAATCATATTGTTGTAGTGTATTTCCTTTAATTTATGAGGTAATAAACTATGTATTGACAAAGTTGAACCACATTCACAAGTAATTATTTTTTGTCTTATTTCTTTATAATATTCGTTTTTCTTTTTTAACAAATATTCTTTATTCTGTTTTCTGTGTTCTTTCATGTTCTGTGATAATTGCTCTTTATTTTCTTCGTAATATTCTTTCATTTTCTGTGTTAAATGTTCCTTATTTTTTTCATAGTATTCTTTCATTTTCTGTGTCATTTGTTCTTTGTTATCTTGATAATATTCATTTTTAGTTCTTCTTACTATTATTTTATTTACACAATTTTCTGTTTGTCTAATACATTCACCTTCTCTTTTTTCAAGTTCCATTTTGTTATTACAAGGAAATTCTTCAATTAATTCAATATAAGCATAATCAAAATTGACGATTTCAAAAGACGAAACATAATTAAATTTTCCATTCATCCAACATTTATATTCTTTTTTATGAGAATAAAGTCTTTTGTATAATGGTTGAGTGGTTGAACCAATATACACCTGCTCCGTTTGATATGACCTGATAGCATATATTTTACCTTGTTTGTAGTCTGGCATCCTTTTATATCGTTTATTCTCGTTATCTTTAAATAGAATTACATTCATATATATGTGTCATATACCATCTATTATCACCCACACACATCAAGGGCAATGCCTCATCAAAACTACGACACATATTATTTCCGTTATTTATAAAAACACACTTAAAACCAGTTTCTACCCCTTGCTTTATACAATAAGCACACGACTCGTTCTTTTTTTCCGAGTATCGTGAATAGAAATCACAAGCAGTCCGACCTAACACAGAGCACACAAATAATAATATTAATAACATAATATATTATACACAATATAGTATGAGTGAATTCAAATACCAAAAGAATATTTTTCTGAGTAACGATTTTGTTGGCGGTAGCAAGACATTTGACAAAAACATTCAAATGAGCTTTACACCAACAAGAATGAATGTTAAGTTTATCCACTATTATAATGACTTGACTGAAACGAAAACAAAAATCCTTTATATGGACCGTATTGGAATTATCGGCACATTCGCCGACAGCACCACGGCAAACATTTCAAATCTCGGTTATAATCTTGGAAATATCGGCTGGACTGATGGGCAGTATTCGTTTAAAGTGCTTAAAACAGACAGCGGTAATATTGAGACCGACCAACTAGCTGGAAGAATTGTTATTTGTTTAGAATTTCTCGGGTAGGGGCCTGCTCCCCCTACGACCCCGCCAGTAAAATAAAAATATATTTTAGAATATATACAACCTACGGTCGTAGACTGTAAAAGTATTTGGAGGTGCGGAGGCGAAGTCTCTGCTATGGAAAAAATCAATAATGTAAAGGTGAAACCTGTTAAGCAAATCGGAGATGGCGACAAGTTGGCAAAAGGATATAAGTTATTTGATGAACCGTATGCCAATATTTTTCTTCTCGCTCGTAAGAAGAGTGGCAAGACGACAGCACTGTTTGAAATCCTGAAACGAACGACGGACAAAAAGACCCGTATTGTTATTATCGCCAGCACGATACATAAGGACCACATTTACAAAGAAATGGTTAAGCACTTCAAGAAGAAGGGAAACCCAATGGCAATATACACATACTTGAAAGCAGATGGACTGACTGTGATTGATTACGAATTGGACAAGCTGAATAAACCCGATGAAGAGCAAGAAGGTGAAATCATTCAGGACGAGAAAGAAGAACCGAAGCCCAAGTTTCTTTATTTTGGAAAAGAGGAAAAGAAAAAGGAGGTGGGCGAAAAGGTGGAGAGACCGAGCAAATACATTACACCAGAAGTTGTGTTCGTGTTAGATGACCTCGGCTCAGGTTTAAGAGATAAATCAGTAAGCGACCTGTTGAAAAAAAATAGACACTACAAATCAAAGGTGATTATGTCTAGTCAGTATCTTAACGACCTAAAACCTGAGGCGATTAAACAGCTAGACTACCTACTCATTTTTCCAGGTCAGTCTCAGGATAAAATTGAACTCGTGTATAAGCATTTGGACCTTGGATACGACCTTGAATACTTCATTGAAAAATACCACGAGGCGACAAAAGAACGGTTTAACTTTTTGTATGTTGATTCTGTATCTGATGAGCTAAGGCAGAATTTTAACAAAAGGTTTTTGTAATTTGATTTAATTATTTTTTTCAGAACCATATTATAATGGTCGTAAAAACAACAAGGGTTGAAGTCATTCCAACAGTCGGAAAAATAACAAGAAACTCAAACACAATGGCGGGCGGAAAAAAGAAAACTGGTCGCAAGAAGGGGCAACAGGGTGGAAAAGTAAATTGGAAAAAAGTCGGACAGGCAATATTGGATGCTAATAGGTTTATCAAGAAAAATCAATTGATTTCAAGAGGGGCTACTTTTCTTAGCGATGTCGGAGTTCCTTATGCGGACCGTGTAGCGAAGGCTGCGGCCAAACAAGGATACGGCAAGCAACGAGGCCGTGGGGCACTTAAATTTTAGTAGGGGCCTGCTCCCCCTACGACCCCGCCGAGGGTTCAAAAGGGCTTGCCCTTTTAAATATTAAACTAAACTTTCTATTATTTTTTTATATACAATGAGGAAGAAACCTAAGCAAAGACCTCCGAGGATATACAGAACGAAAGATGGTCGGCCATATATCAAAGTAAAAGGCAAACGGGCATATCTAAACTTTGGAAAGAAAACAAATGACTTATCAACACTTCAAATCGTTAAGCTGTTTATGAAATACTTGAATAAACCAAAAGCAAAGAAACCGCGGCCGACACATAAAGACAAACACAAACTGAAAAAAGTTCAGAGCCTGTCGGAGATTGAACAGAACACGAGAACCGCAATTCAAGACCACTTAGACAAACTTAAACAAGAAAAGTATGACCACATTGAGGCTATTGATAAAAAGGAAAAGTCAGCACGAGAAGAAGCAGAAGCGGAAAAGAAAATGCAGGAAAGAAAAGACATAGCCGATGCTAAGAAAAGAAAAGAGGTGTTGGACAGGGAACATAAAAGAGAACTAGCGGAGGCTAAGGAAAGACAGGAAGAAAAGAACCGCGAACTCAGGAAAGAGCAACGACTTATTAAGGAATTACTAACAGAGCGGAGAACTAAGCAAGGGCTTTTAACACCACCTGTTGAAGAAAAAACGCCAAAAATTCCAAAATCATCTCCAAGTGGAATAACTGATATAACCGACGAAGTAAATAAGCAAGCAAAAGATTTGAAAGACGAAAAGAGAAAAAGAATTATTGACTCTATGTTTACAGAGGGTATGAGATTACAACGAAAAAATACTGGAAAACCTAAACATAATGCCGTAGTAAATAGCCTCATAAAAGCAGGTATTGATATTAAAATTGTAAAACCAAAAGGTAAGAAGAGAAATTATTCAGAGACATTGAAACAATGGTTATACACTCAAAAATTTACCGAAAAAATAACTTCTCCTGAGGATGGATGGGCCACAGTCGATAAACTTGTAAAAGAAAAGAAAACACCCCAGACAAAACAACCACCCACAACACCACAGACACAACCCCCCGATGAGAAGACCCCTAATTCACCCGAGGCTAAACAGCTGATATTTGAACTAACACAGGGACAAGCACCAACCCCATACCAACAACAAGCACCCGAACAACAACAAGCACCCGAACAACAACAAGCACCCGATACACAACCACCACCCTTAGAAAACGACAATTCGCAAGATGGAACGGGCCCCGGGGATGGATTAATGACGAATGAAATAGACCACATAATGAAAAAGCACGATTGGTTTCTCGGCACGATAGCCAGCGACCAAATCAACCAGTTAAAACCAGAAAAAAGAAAGAAGTATGGTTTTATTATGAATACAGACCCGAGCAACAAAAAAGGGCAACATTGGATGGCTGTTTGGGTTAGTTTGAATGGCGATAGGAGTGTTGAAATCTACGACCCGCTAGCTGAATATCAACCAACAGACCTTTTTCAACAGCAGATGAAACAGCTAATTGATAAAAGTCGTCCCGATAGTTATTTATTAATGAAGGTTAATCAAGTAAAACAACAGAGCGATACGAGCGATACTTGCGGATGGCACAGTATGCGGTTTCTTTTGGAGCGGGCGAAAGGAACCCGATTTAAATTCGCTAGCGGATATACAGACTTAAAAGAGAAAGAAGCTGAGGAATTGAAATCACAGAATGGGTATGGTTTTGATACTTTTATTTGAATTATTTATCTAATAATATAGGTGCGATGGATTATAGGGGAGGTAGGAGTTCTAACATTTACTATGTCAATAGCAAAAACAGGATAAACGGCACAGACAGCGATTTCACTCACTCTATTGATATGAAAGGATTAGATAATCCAACACATTGTAAAATTTTACATATCTATGTTCCGAAATCGTATTATTCTGTCGCCAGTCCTTACAACACTTTTATTCTGAGCGAAGATGGATACGAGGCGCTCATTACGATACCTGAGGGCAACTACACAATGAACAACTTAAAAAATAAGCTGGCCGAAGTGCTAACCGCGGAAAGTCCCAATGACTACACATATACAATAACAAGCAACAACACGAACACTGACCCAGAAGACGGCAAGCTATTATTTACCGTAGCGAATAACGGAGGCATACAACCGCGGTTTGTATTTGATGACGAAACTCGTATTCACGAAATTATGGGGTTTGAGCGGTCTTCTACTTATTTCTTCGCTAATAATACCATTAGGTCTCCAAATGTCATAATATTGACTGGCGAAAAAACCTTGTATCTACAAAGCGACCTCGTTGGGGAAGGTGATAATCACGTGCTCCAAGAAATATATACCGCTAACGAAATCCCTTTCGGCTCTGTTATCTACGATGGCTCTGGAAGTGAATACGGAAAACGACTGTCCGCCAATTCAAACAATGTATTTAGGTTTTACTTAACTGACGAAAACGACCAACCAATAAACCTAAACAGGTTGGGTTTCGTAATGACATTATTGATTTATCGTGAGACGAATTATTTTGATTTATTTAATTCATTTTTTAATTTGTTAAAATCAAGATAGGGTAATTTTGGAATTATTTATTTATTTTTTTCTTCTATTAAAATATAGAACCTTTTGAAAAAGCTTCACCAAAACTTGGAGGTGCGGAGGCGAAGTCTCTGCGAACCACTTACGAAAAAATGTCGGTCCAATACGGTGGCGAGTTGGTCCATCAGGCTAAGGAACTGCTCACGGGTAAGTATGAGTTGAACAAACTTACAGCCCGTGAAGGTGCGGGTGATATCACACTTACCACCGCAGGCGGTCTTGAAAGCACATTTGAAATTCCTACCCGCCCTTTGAACTTGGCGAGGTCTGTGTTGAAATTTACTTATACTCCGACTGCTGGCGGTGGTGCTGGTCGCTACAATCGTATCTATATGGATTGTCTTTCAATGATTAAAACTATTGAACTGCGAAGCCGAAGCGGGCAGTATTTGTGTAATCTTCAACACGTGGGTAATTACACTAAGATTGTTTGGAAGCCCGAGATTAGTTTTGAAAGATTTAAGGCTCTTGAAAACCACGGCGACTATAATTCCGCTGTTGAAGGTAAGACGGGCTCTGGTGCTATGCTTCAAAAGTGTAATGCTGGAAAGATTGATGTCGGAACTAGAACAGAGAGAAAAACAATTGTTGATGCTGCTGCGGCTGGGACTTTAAGAGATGCTGTTCTAGCATACTTTAATGTGCCTACTGTAAATGCTCGTCGCTACGATGATACCGCAACAGCCGCGAGTGGTGCTGGAGATTATAGTCTTGTCGATGTTGCTTATGATGAGGCTAAGTATTTTGAAGGTGGAGCGGACGATTCTAAAACCCCTGTTATCGCTGTTAAACTTCCTTTGGGTATGCTATTTGGAACGATTTTTGAACTTGATAAGACGATTGGTTTCAATGAAATTTTGGATATGAGGATTGCGTGGGCTGAAACTTTGCGAACTTCATTCTACGGCACTGATTCTCGCAGTATTTCTACTGGTGCGACGGCTACTGCTACAAATGCTACTATTTCTGGATTGAATTTGTTCCTTGCTGTTGAGACCGACCCAAATGTTATTGTGGGTGTCCAACAAAAGATTGCGGGCGAGGGCTTCCCATTTAAGATTGAGTATCCTATCGCTTGGAAGCAAGCACTTACTGGAGAAAATCAAAACTTTGTCATTAAGATGAACCACTCGCAGGGTGAAAGAATTCGTCGTATCTACACATCAGTCTTCAATAGCACTGAAAACAAAAATACATCATTTGATAACGATAACCGAACTGATAGTGCTGGTGGAGGTCTTCAAGCAGGAAAGAAGGTTAAGACATATTACACCACTCTTGACGGAACTCGTCTCCAACAGTTTGATGTTAAAACAGTAGAAAACGAAGACTATATGCTTTTGAAGGATAAGTTGAAGGGTAGTGCTATTTTGAATTCAAATGTGTATCATTACAACTGGTTCCACGTGGATACTTGGGATAATAACCGCCCACTGTGTGATAAGGATACTGACGGCTATGAGGTGAGCGGTCTAAGCCTTGACACTGAAAGACGATATGAATTTGTTGCGACTACTCCCAATGCTATCCAAAACCATTACACATACGCCATTCTTCAACGAAGTGTGCTTGTTAAGGGAATTGAAATTCTGATGAGTTAACCCCCTCAGTTATGTAATAGGTTTTTGAGATCGTAAGTTTACAATTAATTTATGATAGATTATTTATTTTTTTGTTAATATACGAAGCTTACACAAAACATTTTTTGAGGTCGTAGGAGGTTTTTTGTAAAAAAAGCTCCTACAATGAGCCACCAGAGAAATTTAGTCGCCCAAAATCCAGGCGGAGACTTCGTAAATGTCAAAGTCTGGTATGATGGACACATTGAAACCAATAATATGAAAACCGCCTTTGGTGAAGCCCTAACCAGTTCATTAACACCAGTCTTACAGGAAATCTTTCCCTACACAGTTAATACACGGATATGGACGAAAACAGAAACAAAGGCGACCGTTTCATTTAGCAGTAATATGGCTGAATTAAAAACAACCGCAGATGCTACTGCTAATGCGGTATTGACGAGTAAAAAAACAATAAAATACAGAACAGGTATGGGTGTCTTAGCCCGCTTCACTGCCTTATGGACTACTGATGAAACTAAGAATTATAGCTCATTTATTGGTATTGGTGATAATGATTTACAAAATGGCTTCTATTTCTACAAAAACAGAGATGCGGGTATGAATATTCTACATTGTAAGGGAGGAGTGCCTACCTTGGTTCAACAAGCTGGATGGAATGACCCCTGCGATGGAACAGGCGATATGCCCTTACTGGATTGGACGAAGGGAAATGTATTTCAAATTCAATTTCAATATTTGGGCTTTGGTGCTATAAAGTTTTCAATTGAGAATCCAACAACAGGCGAATTCCAGCTTGTCCATATGATTAAGTATGCGAATGCCAATACTGGTGTCAGTCTACGAAATACAACTCTCCCATTTGTAGCTCGTATCTACAATATCAATCCAGGAAATGGAATACAAAGTTTAAAAACGGCTAGTTGTAGTATGTTTATTGAGGGCTCCAACACTGTTAATTCAAGCATAACAAACGAAGCGGAAGGAGATGAAAAGGCGAGCACCACGGAAAGTCCAATCCTCAGCATAAAAAATAAAACAACTTTTGATGGTGGTGCGACAAATTATTCAATTGTTTATCCAACTCTCGTGAGCATATCAAACGAAGACAGTAAAGTTAATATAGTGCGAATTGTGAAAACAACTGGTGCCCTTACGGCGGAGAACTTTGCTGATATTGATGCCAAAACTTCAATTGTGTCAAAGGACACCGCTGCGACTGCTCTTGGTGGTGCTACTATAACGGATGTTATCCTTAAACTGTATGTTAATGCTACTTCAAGCCAGCTTATTGACCTGCGAACCTACGATGTTCAACTTGCTCCTGGCGAAAATCTAACATTTTTACAAAAGTCTGTATCTACTGTCGCGAATGGAGGAAATGTGAGTGTTATCGTTAATTTCGTAGAAGACCACTAAAATGGATGGATGGATGGAGTAATTTTATATTAAAGATAAACTCCAACCATTATATAAAATGAACTACAACAAATATCAGAATGGAAAAATCTACAAGCTTATCTGTAATAAGACTGGTGAGGTGTATATCGGAAGCACGATTAAAACATTGGAGCATAGAGCTAAATCTCACACACATAATTTTAAGCGATACAAGGAAGGAAAAACAAATTACACTTATTCATATTCAATCATAGAAAGGAATGATTATAGGATTGAATTGATTGAAGCTTTCCCTTGCGATAGCCACCTTGAATTAGAACAGAGAGAAGGATACTGGATAAGACACACAAAGTGTATAAACGATAATTTTAAAACTGGTATCACAGTCCCGTGTAATCAGAATAAAAAAGAATATAATAGACAGTATAAAGAAATTCATAAGGATAGATTGAGAGCCCATAATCTAAAAAAAGTTGAATGCCCTTGTGGAAGAAAGATTGGTCATTCTCATAGAAAAAGACATAGACATTCTACATATCATTTAAAATGGGTCATAAGATGCCATAATGAATTGAATCACTTATAGAAAATACTAATATATAATTATTTTTGTAATAATTTTTTCTGAATGATAATATAGTAATGTATAGTCGTAAGTTGTATATTGTGGGTGGTAGGCGGTTTCTAACAAAAGCATCTATCAAATCCTACATAAGAAGAATGATAAACAAATATAACGATGGTGAAGTGCTGAACCCAGAAGATGGCAATTTCGTGCGAGACCTAATAACCCATCACCCTTGTCTAAAAAATAGTATCGTTGATGTTGAAAGTAATTTAACCACTGGGAGAAAACACTTTCGTATAGATGGAAAGCCGTTTTCGTGGAATTGCTGTGTTGACCTCATAGGCCTTAGCAAATTTAAAAAAATGGCGAGAGTGATAAAAGAAGCAAGCAGGAATACGATAAGACCGCAAATACAAGAATATCTTGACATCGTGGCTATTGATGTATTCGTTGAACCCAGATACATATGCGAAATAAGTGGTGATATATATGAGAGGGTTGATGTCCACGTAGACCACCACTTTGACATCATACAATTCAAAGACATCCTTCAACAATACCTTGAAGTAAATAGAGAATTAGAAGTTGAAGACGGTTTATTGAAAGAACCGCATTTCACCAAATTTAGCGACTTTCACAAACAGAAAGCAATACTGCGAATTATAAAAAAAGAAATAAATATTAGAGGTAAAATGTATCTCATTCGTCAATGAAGGTGCTTTTTCAATTCATCCTTATTACTACACCACGGCTGACGAACTAACCATTCAATATATGGCTTATCAATCTTGGCTATGTCTTCTATTTTTTTGCCCTTGTATTTGCCGAAATGAAACAAGTTTGGTTGAGCATTTCTCATTTCTTCAATCACTTTTATTTCTTCGTGGATTACCTTTTGGACATCTTCCAATGAGAAGGATTTTTTTTCACCTTCAATTGAAAGTTGTTGGAACTTCTCGCACAGTCTAGTAAGGGTAGACATAGTAGAGTGTATATAGTAGGCAGGAAAAAAATTAAATAATTAATAATATAGAATGAGCGAGTGGATTAAATTTGTTAAGGCTTACTCAGCTAAACACTGTATAAGCTATGGGGAGGCATTAAAAAAAGCTGGTAAGGAATACAGAAAGCAGAAGGGGGGCAATGCGGATTTGTCGGAGGATGTCTATTTGGCTTCGTCTGAACGAAAAGGTGCTGACGGGTGGAAGCAAGTTGCCAGCAAAGAAAAATCAACAGTGTATGAAAAAGACTGCAAAGCTATTGTAGCATTTAGAGGAAGTGCGGATAAGCGAGACTTACTCACAGATGTCGCATTAGTAAAGGGAGTATTAAAAAGAACACCAAGATATAAAGAAGAGCAGAAGCTGGTTGATGAAATTATAAAAAAATATGGTAAAGATAATGTAGAGCTGACGGGTCATAGTCTTGGAGGAACGATTGCGAAAGACCTGAGCCGACAAACGGGTGTGAGGGCGACGACATACAATAAAGGCAGTAGCACTAAGGACCTCATTGAGGGAGTAATTGACCGAGTGGCTGTGAGGGTAAATCCAAAAGGTAAAAGGGCAAAGACCGCGAAGCTAACGACAAACTACCGAACAGCATTTGACCCCGTATCGTTAATGGGTGCTACTGCGGTGAATACTAAGCTAGTGAAACCGACGAGGGGCATTCATACGATAAGAAGCTTCAAAGGTAAAGGAGCCAAAAAAATATACCTATGACTTTCATAATTCATTTGATAATCCAATATCGTTCAAGCAGGTGGCACGACTTAAAGCGACATATAACAAATTCATTGACAGTAGGTCTAGATTTATCCACACTGGTGTTGTTCGGCCTTGTGAGCAGTGGATGGTGGATGAGAATGTCGGCTGGATGTCAGCATACGGTTTCTTGTCTGGTATCGTTTTTTTTCTATCAAATTTCTGCTCAATATCGTCAATCGTAATGAATATATGTTCTTTGGTATCCCTAGTAATAGTGTGAATATCACCGTTATGAACTTTTTTTGTATTACAACGAAACACAACCTGATGACCTGTTTTAAGCGGTTTATTTTGTAGCATTTTGTTATTGTTTTCATTAACATTGTTGTTAAAGTGGTGTAATATTAAAGGTGGGTTAGGGTCAGTCGGTTTAGGGTGTGGCTTAACTTGCTTATTGAGAGCATCTAATTCTTCAAGTGTTAGTATATCAGGTAGGCAGTCTTTTGCTTTATGCTGGCTAAGCTCATTGCCGCCGACCTTGTAATAGTCTTCTACCTTATTTAAGATAGATTGTAGAACTAGGTCTTTGGCCTGTCTGTAATTTGTATCAAGATTTATTTTTGTAAATAGCTTGAAAGTTTTTGACTTGTGGAATGGTTCGGATGTTGGGTCTGGGCAAGGAAGCTGAGCTAAGTGGCCAAACAGAATAATAGATACACCGCCGAATGGTCTGTTGATTTTAGTGTATTTTCTGAGCATATGGTCCAGACTTTCTAAATGCTTGGAAGTAAGCATAGAAACTTCATCAATGATTATTCTGTGATTAATGGCTTCTTCGCCAACTGGTATCGGTAGCGGAAGTCTATGACATAGCATTGTTAGTATTTTTTGGAGTGTATATTCAGAATTAATAACTTGGCGAGCATTGTGTGTCATAGCGGTTGATAAAGTCTTTTTGTCTTTGAAATGGGTGTTAGTGTATTTTGATGGCTGACCAGTTAGGTATTTAATCATTTCAGATTTACCCGTTCCAGCTTTGCCGTGAATGAGCAATAATTCTTGTTCTGGTAAAGGTTTGTATTCGTCTTTGGTGCTATAATCTGGAAGCTCTGTATCTTCAAAGGCGGAGAACTCTGGATATTGTTTATGTGGTGTTTCTAAGAATTTTTGTAATGGTAGTGTGTCTTTGAAACCGCTGTGTCGCTGGTATGTTATCCGTGGTTCGCCGTTTATGTAGGAAACGAAGCAAGTCATATTTAGCTGTGGGGCGATGAACTCGTCTTGTTCTTTAACCTCGGGACGAAATTCTTTTCCTGTTTTCATATATTCGCCTTCGTATGCGATACTGTCTGTATTAGAATATAGTAAAGTTCGCCCAGTATTTACAAGCTTTAACATTTGGTTATGAAGAACTATCTTTTGGTATGCTAGCACATAGCAAGTTAAGTGAGACATTTGAAATATGTTATCTGTTTGGTTTGTGTCTTGGTATGTGTAAATCATTCGCTCTGGTAGTAGGTCGTTGCCCATTTCGGCGTATTTGGTCTTATCGTATTGAACTCGTTTCAGGAACAATAACCTATATCCTTTTTCTTTCATCATAAAATGTATTCGTTCGTTGTATGTTTTTGAAATGGTAGATACTTGCTGAGTTCGGTGTATGTTCTTGTTCAAAGAGCCTACCAGTAAGTTGGTTGCTTTGGCTAAGGTGTCGTGTTCATAGCCAGGCTTATCAAAGTAGTAATCTTGTATATTTGTTATGTGTTCTGTGAAGGTTTTGAAGGGGTTGAAGTGGTCGTCTGCTACATAGAGTCTCTTAATAAATATCTTAACTCCTTGGTCAAACATATACAACAATGCGGGTATGGGTTGGCATTGGGTTCCTTTTGTGGTGTAGCCGTTGAAGAAGGTTGGCACTGTAAGGTGCTTTTGGTCGTAATCAAAAACAGCATACCCGTGTAGAGGTTTGACCTTATTGTAATATTCTTGTGTCATATTTTGGTTTATATTAATTATGTTGCGAGGAGCTGTTGGATATTCATTGAAGTATGACGACATTTCACCCATATTACCTAACGAAGCATTTGTATAGGCTTTGACCATATCAATCTGGTGTATCTTATTGGGGCTTTTGGTGTGATGATTAAAGATATGATGAAACGGTATTTGACCAGATTTTATGTGTCTTAATATATTGGGTTCAGTGATTTGTGTGCGGTGTTTGGGTTTGTGTTTGTTAATAAGACATTCTATGAATACCTGTTTGAAGTATGAAGGCAATGACCAAGCGGTGGTATCCTTAGGAACGAATGATGCGTGTTTGAAACGGTCTAAGCATTTATAGTTTAGTTTATTTTCTTTATCTACTATTCCAATAATGTTTCCAGAATGGTCCATCATTGAATAACACTCCTTATGTTGTAGGTCAATTTTAGTTTGTATATTGTTGAGTTCTTCCTGTGATATCCATTTGTTCTCGTATTGGTTTGTAGATAGTTTCACATTGCTGGCTTCGTGGTTAGTAGCATATTGAGGCCGTGGCT
>WBZZ01003711.1:70000-75000 GCA_019918135.1 Paulinella micropora | reverse complement strand
CCGCATCCAGTCTTTCCTGCAGGCCAATGAGACCGACCACACGCTGGCACACTCGCCCTCCTTCCTTTCCCCTTATCCCAGCCTCTCCTCCTCCTCCGACTCCCTCAACGCGCCCGTGGCCGACGTCTACTTGACCACCGCCTCCTCCAGCAGCTCACAGCTTCCGCAGCAGGCACCCGCAACAGGGCTGCCCGGAACCATCGAGGTCCAATCATCTCTGTCCATGTATCTACCCATCTATCCTGCTTTGCCTGCTCTTTTCTCCAGGTTCAGGCGCATTCCTGTTTCTCCTGGGGGCTCTCCACTGTTGCCTCTTCTTCCTCCTCCGCCAACCCGCCAAACCGCCCGCCCGCGCTGGCCAAAGGCTTGGACCCCGCCTTCTCACTGCAGGATATTACCTTCTCTGTTCCACCAGGCAAGATGGTGGCGGTTATCGGCCAGGTGGGCATCTATCTATCTATCTATCTATCTATCTATCTATCTATCTATCTATCTATCTATCTATCTATCTACCTACCTACCTATCTATCTATCTATCTATATATCTATCTATCTATCTATCTATCTATCTATCTATCTATCCATCTATCCATCCATCCATCCATCCATCCATCCATCTATCTATCTATCTATCTATCTATCTATCTATCTATCTATCTATCTATCTATCTATCTATCTATCTATCTACCTACCTACCTACCTACCTACCTACCTACCTACCTATCTATCTATCTATCTATCTATCTATCTATCTATCTATCTATCTATCTTCTCATCCATATGTGACCCCGTCGCGGCGATAAAGCGCGGCAACCAAACCTTTCTCCTTTTTCTTCTTGGGCTAACAACCCTGGCTTACACAAAGAGGCTTGCTTCCCCTACGTTAAGCCGTAAGTTACAAAAACTACATGCGAAAACTTACCGACGCACCGCTATTCCCTCCGGTGTGGCCGCCGTCACTCTCCCAGTGCGTGCTCTGCACCGCCTGAACCCCTTGGAGAAGATTTTGCTCATGTTCACCCTTACGAAGATCTTTCGGGCCTCCTCGAAAAGCAGAGTCCAAAAGCGCACGTCCATCCGGACTACAAGTCGCAACCCGGCATTATCAATCTGGATTCCACCCACTGTGTTGACGCCGAGACATACTCCCATTTCGTCCATCGGACAAGAAGTGCCCCGAAAGAACCAACCGAAAGAAGAAAACGCCTGGTATTGCCATCAACACCAAGCGAATGGAAAGGCATTGAAGAAGAACTCCAATCCGCACTCCCTCTCATCCTCCCCTCCTCTCTCATCAAACGCCTGTCGTGTGACGAAGCAGTAGCGAAATTTGAAAGATATCTCTACGACTTCATATCACAACGGGTACCTCAAACAAAAACACAAGAACAAACTCATGAGCGCAAAAACCGCCACGTAACCCGGCTCCAAACAGAACTCACGCAGAACCGACAACAAAAACTGGTCCAAAAGAGACATCTGCGAGATCTCAAAAGGGCAGGTTCAATTCCAGCTGCTGTTGCAAAAAGCCTGCAAAAAACTTGGCGAGTATTATTGAAAACCGGTAACCGCCTCCGCCGTCGTCTCAAGGAAGCAACTTTAAGCTCCGCTCAACGACAAGCAAATACACGCTTCCGAACTGACCCTCATAAGTTTGCCAAAAATCTGTTTCATCCCCCTTCAACCCAAACCACTTGCTCCCTATCCAAGGAAGACTGCGATTCCTACTTTCCCAACCTATACAAAGACGCTAATCGTGAACAAACCTACGTGCCCTTTACCTGAGATGGTTCGCCCACCTCTACTAACTGTCCCCTTTGACCTCAAACCACTGTCCTTCTTGGAAACCAAAGATCTATGCTTGCTAAGCGTAATGGTGCAGCCCCTGGCAGAGATGGTATTAGCTACCTTGTTTACAAGAGACTTCCCACCGCTTTATTTTTCTTACACAAACTCATTGTCAAGTGTTGGACAACTGATGTAGCTAACAGCTGGGCCCACGCTGCTATCTCCCTCCTTCATAAGGACGGCGATCCACTTCAGGCCTCAAACTATCGTCCGATTGCTCTGACAAACTGCTCGGGTAAGGTATTTTTCTCTTTGTGGTCAAAACGCCCAGAGATTTTTTTGCTGGATAACAAATACTTTGACAGAGCAAAACAAAAAGGTTTCCTCCGTAACGTTGCAGGATGCCCCGAACACATTGCTGCAACAAAGGCTACCATCAGAAATGCAAAAGATCACTATCGCCAACTGGTCATAGCATGGATTGACTCAAAAAACGCTTTTGGAAGCGTAAATCACAACTTGATCCAGTTCGCTCTCTGGTGGTACCACGTGCCCCCCTATGTTTGCACGCATAATCTTCTTATATTACGAACTCTTGGTAGCCACAATCGAAGGGAAAGAATGGTCGTCAGAACCCTTTGTTTTTGCTGTGGGCGTCTTTCAAGGATGCTGCATCTCTCCTCTCCTTTTCAATATAGTTTTCAATTTACTACTTGACCTCCTATCATCGTTGACCAAAAACAACGGATACCACTTCAAACACAAGAACTCAACGGATGAAGTAATCGTGCACGAAGCTGCCTATGCGGACGACCTCAAACTACACAGCCGATCCACGAAACACTGTCAATCGTCCATCAACATGATAGACAAATTTCTGACATGGACCAGAACAATGGCCGCGAAACCGCCCAAATGCAAAAGCCTTGCTTTCAAATATTGGACTAAAGCCGACGACCATAAGGGTCTCAAACGGTTACTGCCGATATCGTTCCCACCTTTCGACCCCGCCCTTACTATTACTGGCAAACCAATTGACTTCATCGCTGACAAGCCTTTCAAAGACCTCGGATGGATTGTTACCATGACCTCAGCGAAAACGAACAACGAGCAGAAATCCAAAAGAAGTTCATTCTTTCTATGCAAGCCATCGATAGCTGCTCGATCAATGGCTTTATGAAACTTTGGCTCTACCAACACTATGCTGTCCAGTCACTTGCCTGGCCATTCCTCATTTATGACCTCTGCTTATCTTTCGCCAAAACCCTTGAGAAAATTGCGACCCGCTTCCTCAAAAAATGGGCCAATATCTACAAAAGAGCTCTGGTCTCTTGCCTTTACCGCCCACGCTCGAAATTCGGTCTACAGCTCCAGTCCATCGTCTCTTTTTACCAGCGACTTCAAATCAACCGTGCTCAAATGCTGAAGTACTGCCCAGATAAACACCTCTCGTCCATCTATGCGATGAACCTGACGAAACACGAAACGTTTCGAACTATCTGGAAACCAGAGCCTGTGCTCGAAAAGCTTGAGGCACAAGTTGATTTTGAATTCAAACATCGAGGCCAATCCGATCATCTCGGACTTGGCCATGGTCGCTACCCAAAAGAACATTCCATCACAGACCGCAAAGACAGGATTTTAGAATTAGCTGCTGAGACAATACTTGAGACAACCACAGTGCATGACATGGACAAAGCCATGCAAGGGTGCTTTCTTCGTTTTGAAGACGCATGTCCCTTTGACCTCTCCTGGGCTCGCCTCATCGGAACCTGTAATCCCCGTTTAATCTCTTGGGTCATCAACGCAAGCACAAACTCGGTTATTACCCCCGACCTTAGACGTCTGTGGGGAGTCATTCCCAACAACAAGTGTGCTCTCTGTTCTGGTCAAGCACATTTATGTCACATCCTCTCCGGTTGCCATGTTGCCCTCAAACAAGGCCGTTAATCCTGGCGTCACGACTCTGTGCTCTGCACTATTGAAGCTCCCCTTCAAAAACACATTGAGAGCCATAACAAACGCTCCCCTATAGACCAAAATGAACCAAAGTCTATGTTTGTGAAAGAGGGCGAGCAGAAGCCTAAGGAGCAGTCATTTCATCGTCCATCCCTGCTTGACACCGCAAACGATTGGGAGCTCCAAACCCAGTACACCGGTTCTGAGCAAGCCTTTCCTGTCCACATCTGTGTCACTGACCTCCGCCCTGATATTGTTGTCTGGTCATTGTCTACCAAGAAGTGTATACTGATCGAGCTCACGTGCCCGGTCGAGGAAAACATCCTTGACGCACGAGCCTACAAGACCAGCCGATACAATGGGCTCAAATCTCAAATCGAGGACAACGGATGGACCTGCCACCTTCGACCAATCGAATGCGGGGCTCGCGGCATGGTATCGTTCTCTGTTCATCGATGTTTCCGCGCCTTGGGTTTTTCCCATCCCCAATCCAAATCCCTTTGCTTCAAGCTATCGTCCTGCGTAGCTCGTTGCTCTTTTGCGATTTATCGCTCCTGTGCAGTCAAAAATTGGACTAATCTTCCTCTAGTCCGTATCGGTGACTGCATTCCGTCATAGCCGTCCAGTGTTGCATAGCCCGGGCTAGGTCCCTTCGGGGGTTTAGGCCTTATACAATGTCATCATTGTAGCTTGCGCAAGCTTACGGTGCTCAAAACACTTGGACTAACGGCTTCCTTTTCTTTCTCTTCTTCCTTATCCTCCCCACTCTCCATTCCTAGGTTGCCTTTTTCTTCAACGTCCTACCTCCTCTTCTTTTTTCCAGAACACAGTCTACCCGTGATTCCCATCCCGCACACATGCACAGTACACAAATTACTGTTTGATGTGAAACTGCGTTCCTTTGCAAGGACTACATTCCTTTGCGACATCTCATCTATCTATCTATCTATCTATCTATCTATCTATCTATCTATCTATCTATCTATCTATCTATCTATCCATCCATCCATCCATCCATCCATCCATCCATCTATCTATCTATCTATCTATCTATCTATCTATCTATCTGTCTGTCTGTCTATCTACCTATCTATCTATCTGTCTATCTATCCATCTATCTATCCATCTAGGTGGGCGCGGGCAAGTCTTCTCTGCTGTCGGCGCTGCTGCACGAGATGGACGCGACACAAGGCATACATACATACATACATACATACATACATACATACATACATAACATACATACATACAT